>JAOUZG010035355.1:5203794-5222090 GCA_026289955.1 Argiope argentata | reverse complement strand
CTATCTATCTATCTATCTATCTATCTATCTATCTATCTATCTATCTAAATTAAAAAAATAGATGTTTTTTGTATTTTATTGATACTCAAAACACTTTTACCTGATAAATATTAAAATATTTTAGATGTTTCTCTAATTTTAATTTATTGCTAAATAAAAGATATCTATGAAATGACTATTCTGATTCTCCAAAGTATATATGCGGAACATTTAATTGTTTTAGGTTCAGAGTTTTGTCTTATAGAATAGAATCAATAAGGAATATGCACACACAATAAAGACATACGCTTGCTTTTATAATTAAACCTGAATACAAGATATTTAAACCTGAAAAAGATATATAAACCTGAAAAATTATTTCTGTGGCAGCGTTTTGTAACAGTGGTCTAATGAAATGTATTTTGAATTAAAAAGAAATGAAAAATTAAAAAAACAGAAATTAAATAAACTCTCACGAAATCCACCTACATTCACTTTCTCCCTCGTTTTGAAAAAAGCGGAAAGTGTTACCACTAATACTATCAAAGATTATAGTTTTTCTACTTTTTTTGCATTTATTTATACTCCTGTATTAATATCCGAAATTTTAATTACGAGTAAAATTTATTTTCACATTTCTAGAAATTTGATTGTTTCTTTAAAATGATTGTATTATAAGCCTAACCATTCACTTTATTAATATAAATTAATCTTTCCAATGATATTAAGTTTTCTAAAAAGAAAGAGCCTTCTGAGTGACTTTGACCTTTTATAAAAATTATTTTTAAGCCTTTATTCGAACACTTGCTTCATGAAATTATAATTCGTGAATTTCCCTTTGTACCAAAAAAACTTATTTGAGATAGACAAATAGTCTTGAGTACGTTCCTCGATTTCACTGATTCCCGGATTTCAGAGTGAACCGGGACGAACCTGCCCTGCAGATTCTATATTGTCCAACTGATTTGAGTTTTAAACCACGGGTGTGCGAGTAAAGTGATAAATTTCTTAAGGATAACAAGTTTTACAGTTTACACCCATCGTTTGAAGTATAAACCGACATGCCTGTACACAATTTGTGGGGACGGTTATTTTGGATCAGTAGTGAAAGGGTAATTATTTCGTTGCTGACATGCTTAAAAAAATCACTATCGATATTTTGTGCAAATTAATTTCTGTGTCCATCTACATCGTATTCAAATTCATGGAATCTTTATGCATTTATCTTTAAGAAAAGGAAGAGAAGGCAGCTTAAAACTCATTTCTCAATGAAATATCCGATATAAATTACTAATACTACGCAAGTTGTATTATATAGTAGAGACTTTGCATTTATAAACTAAATATCTTCGAAAAGGTGATTGAATGGGTGATAATACATCAACAAACCTTCAATTGGTCTAAACATTGCTTAATTACACAAAAAAAGGTTTCTGCTAGACGATGTTATTAAATAAAAAATGATTAAAAATTGTACCGTATTAATTGGCCTTCTTTTATAGATTAAAGAAATTGAATGGGAAATTTTTGACCGAAAAATATGTTAATAAATGAAAATTACAATTAGACTCAAAAATCATGGTATAAATTTTAATTGTAGAATAATCATACATAAACAAATATTTATAGTAAATAATAGATTCTCAAACGTAAAGCTCCTACACTAAAAGAACCTCTTTTGCCTGTACGCAAAGTGAAAGAAATGCCTACACAAGTTATGTACAGGTATATAGGAATATCAATTCTCAATAGTATAATATTACAGCGGCCAAATAGCACCGTTGCAAGTTCTATTTATCATGATAGATGCAATGGAAAACAGTGCATATTATCAACAAATTTTTGAATTTTAAAATGTCTTCAATTAAATAAAATCGAGAAATATTCTATACGCAAATTGCGTTCTATTGTAACGATTCTTTTAATTAAGTTTATATTATAAATTGCACAATATATGATTTAATACACAATTTTATACTTATCATATTATAATTATGTTTTTATTGATGTCGCAGAACTCGAGGCTAACTATTATGGATTGCACTTTCATCTTTTTCTTTAGAAACTAGCCATTTTGTGTCAAACATCACGAAAGCAATATGTTCTTGCTTTCTTAACATATAGCCTAAATGAATTTAAGACAGGTTCTAAATTAAAAAAAAAAATAAAACGAAAACACTGACCTAACAGATACCGATTAGATTGGATGTCATACAATTATACCGATTAGATTTGATGTCATACGACCTAATAGATTCGAATTATAACCGATACTTAAACCTATTATAATGTTTCTTTCATGTTTAGAATGCAAGTTCACTCTAAATCTAATCGTAATTATTATAGTATATCGGTAAAATTATTACAATAACAGTGTGATGTTTGTTCAATAATATACTTGCATTGAGTCAAGATGATTGAATTTAAGATAATTAACTCTTATCGTATTGCCTTATCCGCATGCTTGTACGATTTGATGGGGATTCCAAATGAGATGGATGTTGACAGATATCCTTTCCATTCAATAAACTTGAAATAACTTCGATATTATAATGTATATTCAATGAATGCTATCATATTTCGTCTATAAGTGATTTCTTCCTTATTCTATACAATGGAAATATGACAGAATCTCTTACTTTTATCACTGTGCATTTTGTTTTTTAAAAAGTTCTGTATTTATTATTTCATCGACTTTCCGTAATGTAACAACTGTATGACATCAAAAATGGATTTAGCTCTCAATCATATGATGCTTAATTGGTATGATATTCCTTGCTTTCCCATTGAATCACACAAATATTAGGATAAGAAACTTCCGGCTTGTTGGTTGGTTCTCGACATCCTACTGAGTTCAGAAATGGTGTGGAGTTAACTCAGAAAGAAGAAATTTTTTTTAACTACTTTAACGAAAGTTAGTGAAAATGGGGATTAGTAATATTAATATTTTTCCCCTTTAAAGAAAAATGTACGTATGTTAGCTCGGATATTTAGACTTTATAATAATGTAAGAAAAATACCTAATGATTCTTCAAATATTTTGTCTTTCTCTGCCTGGAAAGGTCTGAAATGGTTCTTATGTTTTGGATTCAAAGGAAATAATTTAAAGATGGAAACGATGGTAAACACAAAAAAATGCCATTATTTATTTTAATGGTCTCATCAAAGTTTATATTGTTTTTAATCGAGATGATGCACATGACTTTAGGTTTCCTATTACATTTCCTTCAGACCATATAGTAGTTAAATTATTGCTCATTATTGCTCATAATGATTTATTACATGCTGGTACTTCTGTGTTGATGGCACATTAACGAGAATAGTATTGAATCATGAAGGTTTGTAAGACCATACGTAATTGTATTAGAAAAATGTGTTAAGTTTCAAAAGTTTTAAAAGTAAAAAGAGTTATGTGACTGCAGGTATTTTGCCGCGGGATCAAGAACGTGATGCAGATGCATTCAAAATTGTGAATGTTGATCTTACAGGGCACCCTGTATCTAAGAAATGGTTTGAAAGTTCACATCATTCTTTATATGCCCATATAGAATTGATACCATCATTAACAAATGAAGTTTTGTTTTCTTATTAAGGTGTTTCATTGCTCGACATGGAAGACTTACCTTAGCGTATTCTGATTACGGCCCTAATTTCCCGGGAACAGAGAGACTTTTACATACGCTGAATCGGAATGGTGTCCTCTTAACGGCTGAGGTAGAAAAAAATTCAGTGAGAGTCTATTCCTTCATCTGTCAACTGGTGTGGTGGATGGTGGCAGATCCTCATCCAGATGACAATGAAAGTTCTTGGTAGAACTGCTCTTAGAAACGAAGAATTGGTAACTGTGCTGTATGATTGTGAAAGAGTGACTAACTCAAGACCATTCACATGTGTATTCGGATAAATTGATGGATTTCTCCCTTAAGACCTGAAATGTTCTTTAGAAGATACCAAAGTCCAAAGTTCTCTATAATGACACTGTCTGTAAAGAAAAATTGGTTGAAAGAGCCAGATACTTAATGTTTTTGGCAAGAATAAAAATCGATAAGTTACTCTACAGTCTCTTTTTCAAAGTCAAATGAATTATCTATTATAAAATGAATTCTAATTCACGCTTCAATTAATGGTTAACAGGTATCATTCTAATTTTTTTATTTTTTTTTCAAGCAGCTTTTGAAATAATAGAATTCAGAATTGAAGAGAATGGAAATATTTACAAATTTAATTAGGTAGACCTGACATCTTAAAACAGCAGTGACAAAGTAAAGTTATATTCCTTCATTTTTCTATCTATGGGCGCATTCAAACGTCAGAATCATGATGTCATAAAACATTCCCCATTCCCCACTTTTTTCCATAACATTGCATGAACAATTTTATAAAATTAGCATATATTAAAGAAAGTAACAATATTTATTTGGGACAGTTTGAATATTGAAAAGAAAAACAATAAATGTAAGTACAGTATGCCTTTCCTATTACACCGCATCTAAATCTACGTATCTACATCATCCATACCATTGGAACACCTTTTCAGTCGTATCCCTCATAATTTCATCGCTCATTTCTCATGCAGTAAATAAATGCCACAATTGCCCAGAAGAAAGACCATCTATTTCCATTATAGTTGTAATTTTATCTGTTCATTCGTCACAGTTAATGCAGCTACTACCAGAAGAAAAAGGGTTATCCCCCGGAAGTAGTAGGTTCGGATTTGTATCGTTATTGCAAAAAAAGAAAGAAAGAAAGAAGGAAGGAAATTTAATTCAAGCAAATATTTCTCGGTAAGTTAAACAAATTTTCTTCCACTCAACACTATCGCAGAATGGTTAATCATTTATACATTCCCAGTTGACAGAAATTGAAAAGATGAAAAAATCTTTCATAGAAGAAGAATTTTTTATATAGCCTCTAAATGGCGAGTGTACAAATATTACTATTCAGATAAAAATATTATTTTCAAAAAGCTTTGTTGGTTCATATTTTCATGTTAAAATCAATTTGACTCATTATTGCACGCAGTACTTCATGGTTTAGAAAATCGAATTTCGTACAAAAACTATTATTATCATCATCGCCGATTTGTATTCAATTTTGCAGTTTTTAATAATTTTTCTAATGATAGTTTCTTCAAATATTTAAAATGAAGCCTTTTCTTCTCATAAAGATATTAAAAGCATTCTAAGAACCGAGTTTTGATAAGAATTTAAACAAAGGAACTGTGGTTGTACTTCGGATATTATCATTTGGAAAGTGTGAAAGAAATAATAGAGGAAGTATTAATAAAAATATTTTGGAAGATTTATCTTCCTTTTTTCCCATTAATAACTGGCGTTAATACAAATGTCACATCGTAGTTATTTTTCATCCGCCAAGAGAACAAACCAATCGAAAATTGTCACGATTCTTCCTTTCCCGATACATAATTTATTTGTGTTCCCTTACGAATCGGAGCTTATTTTTGTTCTGTTTTTTTTCTTTTCTCTGGAATGAAAAAACAACTTTTATTAAGTGAAGATTATTCTTAGAATACAAGATGAATGTTGTATCCTTAACCGAAAAGGAAAAAAGAGTTTCAGAAACCATTCACAATTGTTAGAAGAGTCTTCGATTAATATTTTTTCCAAAATTTCTTCAGTAAGAATTCGGAGGCAAACGTATGAAACAAGCTTAGTATTAGAACCTTTTTTAGCAATGGCAGGAAAAAATTCTCTTCGAAATCTTATTCACCTTTAATTGATTGCTGTAAGAATATAAAAATTTTTGCGAGTTATAATTAAAAGTGCACATTTATAAATGTTCAAAGAAACAGAACAAGTAACCGTTCACACTGTTTCATGTTATGCAATAATTAGCGGCAAACAGCGGCAATTAGC
Source organism: Argiope argentata (assembly GCA_026289955.1). NCBI lineage: Eukaryota > Metazoa > Arthropoda > Arachnida > Araneae > Araneidae > Argiope > Argiope argentata. The sequence continues at coordinate 5,216,235 of JAOUZG010035355.1, read as the reverse complement.
AATAAATGCATTTCTGTGTTCTGATTCTTATTGATTAAAAATCAGTAGATTACACGGTCACTTAGCTTCGTTAACTTTAAAAGGCTAATTAAACTAACCAAGATTGATAGTTTCGAAACTACAGGTTTGATCAATTAGAAACAGAAAAACTTCAGAAAATTTTGGGTATTGATGTTCACTTTCGTCGTTCTTTTAAACATTCTTTTATTTCAAAAATGAGCGATGGGTATAACCATTTTAACGACATGCTATTAAAAATTCTTTTAATATTCATTTAAAGTATATTTTTCATCCCTTATTGATTCATTCTTTGGGGGAGTCAAACAATTCACTGTACCGTAATTTTTAGTGGGCTATCCATACCTGTTTTAAATTTCGGAATTAAAATTAGGTTGGAGAGCAGTATGTGAAAAAGTTTCTTGGCGTCATCAGTTAATTGTTAAATTTGCTCTTAATTTTCTCCGAAGGAAAGAAACGAATCATAATTAAGATGCTCACTTCTGCGTGCATCTGTGGTCGAAGTTAAAGCGGAAAGGACTTTTAAAATTTCATCCAGGTTCATATTTAATTTGGGCACTCTACACTGCAGCGGAAATATGCTGTGAATAGGCTAAACTAATTAACTCTTTCAGAGAAAATCGAAAAAGAAGAACAATTACCATGGGAGCTTTAATTCTATCTCATTTTACCCCCGGATCTAATTATTCTCGTGATCAGTCAAAGTTCATAGGACTTTATTTTCTCTTACGTTTTATGGATCTTGTTAATTTATCTATGAAGAATTAATTTTAAAGATCTATATATTCAAGAGTGTAGCTACAGTTCTTCTAAAAAATAGATTTTTACAAAAATGATTAGTCAGAGTTTAAAAAAATGTTTATTTTTTTATTTTTTCATTTTTGAAATTCAATTTACAATTAGTTATCATAGATCGTAGCTCCAAATAAATACTTTTTCCGTTTCAGTATTAGTAGACATTCTGAGTACGAAATAAAAACCAGGTATGCTAGTAAAATACCGGGTAACGTATCTCTAAAGGCTTTAAAATACCCTATTGCCATCGAGAGCACAATACGCAATTTCTAAATGAAAATACTTCCTAAAGTGGATAGAAAATAGATTACAACATACCATCGTAGAGGGTATAAAACAAGTCACATAAAGATTTGACTTTGATTTTTTTAAAAATAATAAAACATCTATTAATCAAGATACCTATCTATTTTTGATATCTATTAATTGGCACTTTTAATATCGTCTTTAATTATTATTGAAAAGAAATATGTTTTAAGAAGACCTCATTTAAAATCGGAAATATTCGATATTATTTTTAGAGAACTAGTTTTGAAAGTCTTACTTTCCTATTATTTCTATTTTTAGTAAATTTCAACAACAAAATTTGTTGTTTCGCATTTGCCAGATCGATACAGGGACACGTTATAGGGAAAAAATCCTTCATTTTGAGACAATTTCAGAAATTTTAACACAAATAATTTCTTAACTACAGTATAATATTAAACATCAGTGGATAGATCGTGCAATTCAATAATTCTTTTTGAGAGAAATTCATTAAAATCGTAATTATGAAAGAAAATTTTCAAATACTTTAAAAGAATACTGATCTGGAAATTCCTCAAACCTCTTCCAGCAAATAGTAAGGTGAAATATTTAACAAGTGAAAGATAACTTTATTATGTGCACATCACGTGTAATAATATACAAAAGAAGCACGCAGAAAGCATACTTCCAGTAAATGGCAATGTGCAAGCGCTCAGAACTTCCAGTAAACATCAGCTAAAAATTCACAGCCACGAAAAGCATTTCTGGAATTCATAGAACAATAGATGAAAGAGAAGTTACTTGATTGCTAGTTTGAGCTCAACTCAATTTACTTTAACTCTCTCACTCGATTTTTATAGTTCTCATGACAGAGTAAAGAAGCTTTGAAATTATATTATAATTTCGTTTTTTCTAATCAAGATGCGGTGCAACAGGAGAGAGCATCACCCCCTTTTCGCCAAGGATATTTAGCGCCAAATATGGCAACCCGATGTTTTCGGAGGAGGAATCTTCCTCTGGAAGATAAGACGCAAGAACGCGGGGAGTTGGCGATTTTGAAAATTGCACCAAGGGGGTGATGTTGTCTACGGATCACTAAAATTCTCAAATAATCTTTGTATCTAAATTTTATTATTAAAGTTCTCAAATCGCTAAACTGTCGCCACGTTTGTCACATAGCTCGTGAATCATTGTAAGGCATTCATTGCATATCGTATGAATTATAAGTAAAACTCATTTCCTAAATGATTGGGCAGACTCATTCTTACAGTCTAATTTTGGAATATAACACATATTCAATTTAAGCACATTATATACAAATAATTTGTCTCTTCATCGTTCAAACTAAGTAATTATCAAAATTATAATTAAAAAACACAACAAATGAATAGAAATATCTCTACTAATACAGCGTATTTACAAGTAAATGTATATGCACTGTCCGGATCAAGATATGTTCAATCATTGCTTAGATGTTTCATTTTATTCTCATGTTCCATCACACTATAATTGGTCAAGTCTCGCTGTATGTATAGGGATATTACCATCCTTAAATTTCTAATCTCCTGCAGGAAATAAAGTTTGCATCATAGGATAAGCTCGATCGACTAAAATTTCTCTATGCTCCTACAATTTAACATCTTAGAAAGTCTATGAGTTCTGATATTTCAAGCTGTACACAAAAATCCACGACGCATATAACTTTATTAAAGCTGTCTAATATACCATGATATATAGATTTTATATTAAAATAAATCAGTAGCTATGATTGTATTTTAAAGCTTATGATCCATAAAATTAAATGTCATTTTATCCACCTGTGTTTTTATTGTTTTGATAATAAACTATTGAAGCAAAAGGAATATTTAATCTCTAAATGTACTTGATTTTTATTTACCTGCAAATAAAAGTTATGTAAACTTCATCTCAAAACAAATTGTTAGTATTTATTAATAGTATTAATCAGATAATTTCGTAAAGAATTTGGATTATCAAACCATCATAATATCATTGCATATTTAAACATATTATAATTTGTTTTCACATTATATAATAGTAATATTCAAAAACCCATAATATTGCAGCCTTAAAAATAACCAAAATTCATTAATTATAAAACAATTTTTTTAGATAAAATATGATAGGACTCGGGAAATTTTCAAGTCTCTTCAATTTGATGCAAAAGAAAGCTTAAAAATCTACATGAAAAGTAAAGGCCTTCAATCTTCCAGACCTTTAGTTAGTTAAAATTTGGAGACAGTATAACTTAAAGTGATGCTCGTTTGTAGACTTCAGAGGATCTAAACGGATCTGTAAATTCCGTCTATCGATAGACTGTACATTGTCAGAATTCCTCCTTCTGGGAATCCTTTGACGCATTGAATGGCACTTTAGGCTTCTGGAGATGGCAATGTAATGTGCATTATAATTGATTGATCGTCGCATCCCTCGTCCTTGCCTTGATGTAGCTCATGTGGTTAAGCTCTATACCGAATTCGTATTAGGACTATTATCATTTTAAAGGCATGAATAGATGTTAGTTACTTGGAACTCAGTTAACTTAACATTCTGTCAAATTCTAAACACAATATGTTATTTAACTTTCGGAGAAATCATTCTGTGGTTCATTGATATTTTTATAATTATATTTATTTGCTTTTGCGCTTTTATCTTTAAAAGTTCCATAAAAAACACTTTCAAACAGTTTGTATACCAAAAATATAAAATTCTACTAAGTGAAAATTTTGAAAAACAGTTTAATTTGAACAAGGTGTTTATATAGTACAATATTAGTCTTTTTTTGGTTTCACAATTGCTTGCAAACAAATAAAAAATTTGTGACGTTGGTATACAGATATTTACTATCATTTTTTTTTTGTACTTTTAAGACAAGTTTTAATTTATTTTCATCTGCATCTATTTTTAAAGGATAAAAATGAATATTTTAGAAAATTATAAATGCTTTTATTTAGGTTTCCAAAAATTTTATTCTATTTTTTAGCAATTATTCTTTTTTTAATAATCATTCTAATCCTTACTCATTAGTTTTTAGCTTAGCCTTACAATATTGTACTCAACAACAAACAATTATTTTATGTTATTTTACTATGCCATTTTATATCATTTTTTATCTATTTTAAACTCATTACACAAACGGAGATGATGAAAATTGCGAATTCATTAGCAATGACAAAACGCATCACTTCCTTAACTCTCTTCATAATCAATACATAATGTCAAAAACGAAATAAATTAAAGCAAAATGATCCGACTTTTGCTTTTTCCACTCTTGCTAACATGCCACATCCAAATAAGAAATATCTCCATTATATCAGCTTAAATAAGATATCCCAATTTTTGATTTTATAACCGTTAAAATATATAAAATAGATAAATGGTTTTAATTTTGTATTTTAGGTAGGATTATCTTTTTCGAGGTATAAGATTATGTCATATTTCAATAAAATAACATGCGAGACTGTAGATAATCAAATTTTAAAAATGTTCTTTCTCTAACATATTTCCATAGCGTTGTCCATTACTGACTATTTTTATTACAAAATAAATGGCATTTCCATCAACCGAAATGGATACACCTAAATACAAGCTCCTTTTCAAAAGGGAAAAAAAAGAAATCTTTAATTACACTTTCCATGTTTAACGAGAATTTTATGCGTTAAATGCTTCCGTCATTATTGCCGACCCTGTGGGTTCATAAAATCGATATGAGCTGACTTCATTTCAAGTACCATTTGACAAAAAGAACTTTATTCAAATTGTACCGTTCTCGATAGTAAGAGCTTTTATAGCATGAATGCTTCTTTTCCATTTTTCTCTTTTATTCTTGTTTAATGCGATTTTGTCAGAAGTTTAGAGACATTAGAGACGGGAAAATTTGCGGTATTATGCACAGAAGTTTCATTGTATAGTAATCATACAGAAGGGAATATATTTTGCAACTTCTTTTGCTGTTATGAAATTCATAAAAAGTTCGTAATAAAAAACTTTTCTAAATAAAAATGGGAAAATATGAATACATCAACATCTTAATTTCTTTTCTCTCGTTTATTGCTTATTTTAATGCATGCAATGTTTGAGAAGCAAATTCAGAAAGTTTTACTTATACAGATATTATCGGTTCATAAAGTATTATTTATAAAATATTTTTTCCTTAAAGTATTAATTAGAACCCTATTCACTTTTTAAAATTTTTAATAAGATAAAATATAGACTTTGAATTGATTTAATACCAGTTTTTTTAATTATTAGGATTTAACCTCCTATTTAATTAACTACTGGGTAAATGAATTAGTAATAAGAATGTTAACATCTAACACGGTCATTGATAAATTAATTTAAAATCAAATATTATGTACCCATATTATATTTAGCAAATAAATTTTAGTTTGTAATAAACTTTTTAAAGAAAATGATTTTTAGAAATATAATATAATTACGATTAAATGGAGTGTAATCGAAAAGTAATTCCAGTTTATTCCAAAACACTTCTGCATAAAATAAAAAAAATATTTTCGTTAAATGAATCATTTTCCTTAATATTGATTAGATACGTATTACGCTCTTACCCTTTTAGAAATGTTGAAATATTTTTAGTAATCTAACTTTTTTTACAAAATTTTAAAGAAAAGAAAATATGATATAAAATACAAAAATATCTTAAAAATTTGAGTTAAAAACATTTTAAATTTAATTTTTAAATACGTATGTCAGAATAAATGACTGTAAAACAGCAACTTGTCAGTCTTTTAAATTCATCAGTTATACTAAGCATGAATATTTTATTTATTATTCACTCTCATATATGCCTTGTTTTCATCTATTTTTGCGGGATTATGATTTTTTTCTACATTTTCTATTTGTTTTTGGATTTAATATAAAAAATTTCTCTGTCCTTTTAAATTCTTATTAATTCTTTACTTAAATTATAAAACATTTCAATCCTCAAATTATCAAATTATATTTGTTTCGATAATTTCTTTAAATTTTTTTTACAAATGTCATGTATTTTTACCTACATATTAATTAACAAAGCGAAACTAACTTTGAAAGAAAGATATGATTTTAGGAAAGGTTTCAAGTATATAGTGTGAAATAGTTATGCCAATAATGGTGCCTCATTTCACATATCAGCAATTAAATGAAGTTCGGTGCAATTTTCTGCAGAATATGGTTAAAAGGTGCTTAGTTATAAGTTCCTAACCCAACAGGATAAAGAACAACAAATAATTAATTTAATTCACCCATATTTTATAACTTGATCTACTTTATTTACTAAAATGTTTTTTCTGCTCCATTTAAAAGTCTCTGGAGCCCAGTTTCCCAGCGAGGATTATTATGGTGGAGGATATTTCGAGGACCAAGTTTCAGAGCCATCTGCTGAGCCTTGTTTAATGCTGGAACACTAAAAGGGAGGTGCAGTCTCACAGATATCACGCATAAATTTGTTGAAAAATTTAAAAGGCGTTCGCTGATACCGGTTGAAAATGTGCACGTGTAGTGAAGTTCATGGAACAGGATTAATCCTTTCAATTGTACTGAAAATGAAATAGGGGTGATTGAAAGTTCCACCTTAGCGATCTGAGATATTGCTTCTACCCATTTGTGGGTTAATTTTCGTACCAAAAAAGATCGTTTAATGAACCTCCATTAACTACATCTTTTTCTAATTAGAGACAGCGATTGCCTTAAAATTTCAAGGCCTTTATAAATTTAATTTACGTGCATTGGAGAGACAGTGAATGAAAATTTAATTATTGTTGTAATAAAATTATGGAATGATGAAATATTTAGCAATAAGATTTCCTACCTAAGAAAATAAGATATTTGGCTTTATATCAAAAAAAATAATCTTCTTGAGTAGTAACAAAATTTAATTATAATTTTAAAGTATTTTCTTATTTGGCCTTTAATAATCAATATATTTAAAAAATCTATATAATTTATGTAAAAAAATCATGAATTAACCTTTATAAATATTGAGAGATGCAACTTTTAATCTAAAAACAACTAATTAAAAATGTATCGTATTGGTATATTAAATTTTTGATGATTGTTTTTAGAAGTAATTCATACTAATAAAATTTTAATCATGAAGGCATCTAACTTAAATGATCTCATTAATTAACAACGAATTTCAAAAGAAATTCCACCACACAGGGTGCATGAAATCGAAAATCTGTTTTGAATTGGATTCCGTAACCAGGAGACCGTATGTTTCGAATTGCGATACGTGATAGTACAATTACTTAAGACGACGTTTTTGATTTACGTCCTGAAGTCAGGCATTCATGTTTGACAACGGACTTTGGATGGAATTCAATTTTATATTAGTCTCCGCATTTCCCCTAATTGTTTTCGAGTGCTATTACAGAACGTTGTTGAAATGGAAATGCGTTAATGCTACGATGTAGGGGGGTATAGTTAGATAGGGATTTCCAAAGCCAGTAGCTCGTTCTAATAACATGGTTTGACAAAGAAAAGTCTCTTCTAACTGATTGCGCGTTCCCCTAATAAAATTCCATAAACATATATACTTTTGCGGGTTTGATTGCTTTAATGGAATTTGAAATGACTCTCCGGAATTTTCCTTAATTCCGAAGCCAATGCAAAACGCGCATAAATGAATTAATTTATGCGAATTAATTGTTTACAGCCCAAATTACCTTTCATTTGGAATGTATTCCCCAAATGAATTTTAAAATGAGTTAGGATAATCATTACAGATATTCGTTGGTAACAAATTTTGTTCAATTAATTTTTAATCAGCATCTAGAAAGTTTAGAGCATTTATTGAATTAAAGGAAGCATTTCATTAAGTCTTTTGTTGTAAAGAGAAATTTTCTGATTTTTTAAAATGTGTTTAATTAATTTTTATACATAAAAACTTGTTAAAAATAAATAATATAATTAATAAAGATATTAGAGGGTAAAAGAATTTTTTCAATTAATATAACATCAGTATTTAGGAAGTTTAGAATATTTATTGAATTAAAGGAAGCATTTCATCACGTCTTTTGTAATAAAGAGAATTTAATGAATATTTAATTAATTTTTTATGCATAAAAATTTGTTAAAAATAAATTACATAATTAATAAAGATATTAGTTGGTAAAAGAATTTTTTCAATTACGTTTACATCAATATTTAGAAAATATGCAGCCTTTATTGAATTGAAGGAATCATTTCTTTACATTTTTTAATTATGAATATAATTTCCTGATTTTTATTTTAACATATTTAATTAATCTGTTCCTTATAGAAACTGGTTAAGAAAAATTAAAAATTTCTTATTAAGCATACTTTATTTTAAGGAAATAGATAAATAAATCTTTTAATTGTTGGATCGTAATAACAATAAAAGAAAATGATTTCTCAAAATACATGCAAAATACTATTTCTAATAATAATACTCTTTCCTAATACTTTTTTTCCAAGTAACAATTTAACCTTTATAAATTTGAATAAGTTTCCTGCTTTTATAGACTTCCGGCTAAAATTCTTTTAAATAGGAAATTGTCCTTTATCAAATTATGAAAAAAAAAATATTCCAATATAATCTGTTGTCTCGTCATTTAACTTCATGGCAACAAAACAAATATAATCGATTATGCATTAATGTTAAAATTCGGTTTCTCACAGCAGCAGTCTGCTTCTTTTTTTTATTCGCTCAATTCTTAAGATTTATCTTCCACGCACGAGCAGAGCATTTTGATATTCGTTTCTGATAAAAATGTGATGACTCGAAACCGGAGGGTAATAACACAATTTATGAGGCGCCAACGCCAAGGAAATTGGGAAAGCATAATTACATCAGTGAACCAAATGACGTCTATGATAAAACGCTATTGGTAAGAAACTTGACATTATTTGAAATTAGTTTTAGAATAATAAATACAGTCCATTAGCTTCTGATTTGATTTGTGAAAACTTTGAAACAAAAAATGATAATTTTTAAATAAGTAATATCGGTTAATTAAACAGATAAGGGAGGTATTAAAAGATTTTCATATTTACAAGGAAATATTTTTTTCAAGTTTCTTGAAATTGTGTTTCAGAACTTATTCTTTTTTCACCTAAAGTCAAGTTTTCTCCGGAAGATGTTGCAATCCTATGTCAATATGCTCAGTATCTCAATTGCTTAGTTTTGCTTTATATGCATAGCTTTCAAAGAACTTATATTATGAGATAAATTTCATCAAAACACATTTTTCAAATGTTTTTTTGATCAATTTTTCTTTTGTAATCCCTTATTTTGTAAATGCATATTTTAAAAATGTTTTCTTAATCAATCTTTATTTTGCAATCCCATATTTGCCAATGCCTATTGTTTTCTAAATCCATCTTTCTGAATCCCCCATTTTTGCAATCCCACATTGTAAATGCATTTTTTGAAAACATTTTCTTAAAAAATAAACAGCTTTTATAATATTTATTTTAAAATCTTTCTAATTGTCAATAATGTTTATAATTGAGAAGTAATTTGAGCCTTGATCAGGTGACGAGGTAGAGTTTTGAGCTGGCACTTCCCTCTCCATATCACATACAACGGTTCTTCGGTGGAATAGGGTCTCGAACCTGAAGCCCTGCAGACAACGAGCCGAGACCTTACCACCAGGCCACCGAGGCCCCCTATAATTATAATAATAAAGTTAAATAAGATTTTAAAGATGTTTAAGAATAATACATTCTGTAAAATAATATTCCATTATAATATATTAAAACTGCAAAACGTTTCTGTAGTCCTTTTTTTTTAAATTATCGCATATAAATATTGTTATAATATAAATCGTATATAAATAAATTGTTACAGTATGTAAAAAACCCCAATAAAATATGTTCATCAACAAAAACTAGATATTCAGTTTGTTTTTGCAGCTAAGAAAGCTTTAATTTGAATTTTTGAAGCACTTTTCAAACTATATAAGCCAATGCATTAATAGATTATGGAGAACAAATTTATCAGATGAACAGTTTAGCATTTGGTCAGTTCGTCAGAATTCGTGCTTGAAAAGATATATTTCTCTTCCCATTCTCCGTGAAATGCATTTTCCTGCCGCATAACATTCCGTAGTACATCCCCAACCGCTCCGTGCGTCGGCCTTAACAAGCAAGGTTTGAACAGACTCCATAAAGGGGATTGTCGCACTCTATTAAGCTGCCGATGATGCCGGTGGAGGCATGTTTTCTCAGCTGCGCCCCCGTAGTCAATTTACGAACATGGACTTCGCAGAGATTTACATCGTTTGGTGTTAAAAGGAGAGGCTGGACACTTGCCAGGGGCGCTATGAGCCTTTCATCCCTTCCGGTTGGCCGGCAGAGCTTAAAGTCATTCCCAGATTATACAGGTCAACCCGGGTATTTAAATTATTGACTGCCGGGTATTAGAGTCTTCAGTACTTTCCGCGCAGAGGCCTGTGATAAGCATCGGATTTGTTAGAGAGTTAATTGGACTGGTCTCCTCCTGATACTAAGTAGCGAAGGAACCCTCTCAACGTAGTATTATATTAAATGGGATTTGTGTATTTTATTGCTATTTTTAAAGTAAAATGTTTCATTCTAATATTAATAATAATTGTTTCTATAATATTTAGGAGTCGTAATATTAAAGAATAAAAAAACTTATTAAAATTTACAGAAAATGAAATAAATATCAAAATAATATTGCTTTGATCTATGAAAGCAAATCTTATTGTTGTCTCCTGTTACGCTTTACAATGGAAGGAGGGGTGCAGTAGCTTCGGAGGGTATGGACCCCTGAGCACCCGAAGGCTGAAATCTGACTTCTAGCTCACACATGTCAAGCCGCAGTTACACAACCTGCGAATCTTCAGACGAGCCACTCGCTCCCCCTTACCCCTTTGCTGTTTCTCGGGGTGTTTTGACGTTTGTGGACGCGTCCGTAGTTTTCCCGAAAATTGTCGGTAAAGTGTCCAGGCATCAAAGGACCCCAAAAACCCGCAAGAGGGGTAAAAAGGGGGAGTGCGTGGCTCGTCTGAAGATTCACAGGTCGTGTAACTGCCCCACAGACCCCTTTTACGGGGCGGACTTCATTCATGCATTTCATTCATTCAACCACAGATCGTACTTTAGATGTGAAACAGAGAACGATCACCTCTATCCAAATACTTTCAGTTTATTACTATCGACACGGAGGGTTTTATGACCATGACAGATTTAACGTGCACCAGCCATCACACACATGAAGAGTCTTCGGCTAATGGGTTCGAACTCATAGCCAACGGATGCGAATCCAACCAGCTACCAACTAGGCTATCCTGACTTAAGTAAATCTGATAAAATGACTTTTTACAGAAACTTTTAATAGCTTATTTAACACATCACAATTTTTTTGTGATATTTTTCTGAATTTTTAAATTTGTGCTGATTGATATTTTTAATACGCTATTCAATTTTATACAAGAGCAACATTCCCATTTTTTTTTGTTTTCTACACTTTGATTTCAAATGAGCGAAATTTTATAAATATTTATTTTTAAAGCGTTTAGTTTATTTTTGAGAGTATCAAAAAGCAACCCTATTATGCACTGTAATTTATAACTCAATACTAGCATATTGATTAATGCTTTCACTAGATTATAAACAAATCAGATGTTATTCCTTATTTAAAAGATTTAGGAGATATCAAAAAAGGATTTATTCATAAAATCATAGAAAAACTGTGAAATCATTGCTATAAAATGATTGAAATTACTATATAGTCACGGATTTGCTGTATGTTATAAACAATATATATTCATACCTTAAAGAAAAACATACATTTTTAATTTTTGGGAAAATAAAATTCTGATAGACTTTGTGAGCTGAGTGGTAACTTTGGAAGATTATAAACTTATTTATAAAGCCCAAAGATATCATTGCAGACATATGGATTTTTGATTTAGACTTAAAGAAATTTATTCCATCAGGAGTCGGCAAGCGTAAATATGAAATTGAAATCTAACTCTTAAGAACTTCAAACTTCGTGAAGTTTCTTTAAACCTCAGAATATTCAAACGAAAGTCTTAAAGCGACTTGCTCTAAGCTATGTTCGAGTACTTATCAAAGAATTCATTAAATATTCCAGTTAGAAATGCCTGGTTCAAAACTTGATTGAAGAAGTTTCCAGCAGTCGTTGGGGTTCACGTTGTTCCATCGAAAGACCAGCAAAACTTGACATTTTCAAATATCTTCTTACTTGGTTCACAGAGTTATTTCGAACATTTCGTACCTATGGAATACTTTTTGAAACTTTTGACTAATCACTTTTCAAACAACATCTTGAAATTATAGAATTGCTTTTATTACCTGAATCAAACGTTGAAGTTATATTTTGTTTTATAACTTCTACCTTTGATTCAGGTA
>JAOUZG010035355.1:5132777-5203394 GCA_026289955.1 Argiope argentata | reverse complement strand
ATATAAGTATATAAGTTCATATCTTATCAGAATTAAGTTATTACTTATCAGAATTTCAGGGCTAGAAAAAAATTTGTAGAATCCTAACATTTCTCAAATCAGTTCCAATTGTATTATAGTAGTAAAAGAAAATAATAAATTAAGGAATCAAATTTAATTAATAAATGATAGTGAATTAAAGTTAGTAATAGTTTAGTTATACTCATTTATCTTATACATCGTAATAATTGCATTTAAATGATTATTTTCATATGGTGAAAGGGAAAAAAGTTTTTTGATTGCGTTATTCGTCTTACTCCATTTATTTTTAGACATATTTGGCACTATTTTTTGAGGAAGGAAGTAAAGAATGAATAAAATAATAGAGCTTCTAACATAGTTAATACAATATGGATTAAAAATTTACAGAATATTATACTTTGTTGAAGCACTGTAATGCAATTACGAACATTCATTTTTTAAAAAAATTGCTTATAAGCTGATAAAAAAAGTTACTTTGTTTAAATTCGATGATTATTTTATATCAATGGTTTAAGGCATAAGACTACATTCGGAACGAAAGTTTTAAAAATGCAACTAATTTAGCTTAACCAAATTAAGATCAATAACCAAGAACATGCTCAGTTTTGTTAATAATATGTAGATATAATTCTATACGGTTATATCTGTATTATTAACTTTTTTTTACAATTTCTTGAACTTAAATTTTTTCTAAGACAGCCATACATTATGGCCTGTTTACTTTCTATGTGTCTATTTTGTTACATATTCGATTTTCTTAAAGTTTGTTTCTAGTTTTGATATATGTAATGAAAAAGAACGAAAATTTAATTAAAATGAATAATTTAACTGACAATCTAATATATTGAAACATTGCATAATCATTAAGAATTGGAAACTCTATGAAATATATTAAAATTTCAGAACATTCAGAGGTGAGCTAAAATGAATAGAAAAATGCCGTATTAAAAACTTGAAAAAAAAAACAAGCAATTAACGATGTATTCATAGATTTAGAACGCATTTAATTGTTTAGTGATTTTTTACACTATAAGAATGTATCCAATAGCATGATTATTACTAATAATTTGTATCTAACAGTTTGACATGTGTAGAAAAATACCTTTAATTATAGTGATTTGAAAATAATTATATTTCTGAATTTTGCTTTTCAGTTTATTATTTCTAAATTTATGTATAAAAGTTCTTAAATCTCTCTATATAAATCAAAAAACAGAACTAATATTAAATATCTTTCACTTATTACAAATGTAAGAGTTGTTATAATTTCTATTATATAAAAATTTGTTAAAATGACAAAAAAGGTATGCTCTTTCTGTACAAATGGGCACACTGTATGGATTGAAATACTTTCGAAAAAAGTAGCTTTACTATAGAAATCAATTAAGCATTTAAAAATATAATTAGTTTCATTCAAATAATAAGTATTTTCGCTATAATTATTAGGAAAACTAAGACCTTTATTTTAATATATCTTTTGAGCCATTCTATGTTGTTAAAATTATTTTGAATACTTTTTCAAAAAAATAAAAATAAATGGAAGAACACAACAAAGCATATTTCTTTTCGAAATAAGATATTTTTTTACCTGATATCAAGCTGAAGGAAAATCGATGATATTTCTCACAATTTTTTAAACGTTAAGGTAACAACTTCTCCCTATAGACATGATTTAATCAAGCCAATCCTTTAAATATTACTTTATACTAAAAATATGACAGCCAATTTTAAGTTTAATTTGGATTCAAAATTTATGAAAAGAACGCTGATGATCAAAGTAAACAATAAACGAATATTTCTACAAGTTTCCGAAGAAATTATTCAATAGTTAGTTTTAAGGAATAAACTGACTCTTTCACTGAAGCATTGTTTGGATAAATAAATCGAAGTGAATCTCTATAATTTTTAATGCAAACAAAAATATTTATATCTTTGCTTCTGCGAAATAGAGATTTCTTATTTAATTCATTTCTATAAAATATTTTTAATTTTTTTTCATATTATCTACAATTCTTGCAAAGAAACTGAAAAAAAAACCCTCTCTTAATAAGTTCTGAATACGTTAATTTGCAGTAGTTCTAGTTAACTAACCGCATATTAGTGAATTTGCCTGACATTAAAGGCAGTTTCCTAATTAAATACTCTTTTCACTTTATTCTAATTATTTCAAGAATTTTGTAGTTTCAACAATTGCATTTGAAACGTTCGAATCTTTCATAACTATATTTATCCTGTGAAAGTAAATAGCTTTATAAATTTAATACAAATGCTCTCGTAACTATTCAAATTTAAATAAACATTAGTTAGCAGTTCAGATGAAAGAGCCAGTCTTATTCGTTAAACCCAACTTTAAAATTGTTAGGGCTAAGCAAACATATGTTTAAAATGATTTAAACTGTATTATTGAAGCAATATTAATAATATCCTTATTAAAATAAGTAATATATACAATTAAAACACATTTTATTGTGGTTTTACAATATAGCTATACAATTTCTAAGAAAGTACATGATTTTAATTTTCTAAAAATATCCTTTAAATTTTCTAACAAGTATAAGGTTTCTATTTTGTCTTTTTCAATTTTGTATAAGCAATTTCACACCTAAATTTGCATTTAATATATTTTTTTTTCAAAAAAGAATTGCTTTTCTTAGGGTAGTAAAATCTCAGTTATTTTATTTAAACGTGAAATGATGATTCCATTTTATAAAAAAATATTGAGGAATAATTTTTGTGTAAAATATAATGAAAAAAATGATGTCTTTATATGCCTAAATTTAAGATTTTAAAAAATGGAAAGACAGAACAAGAACTATTATCAAGGTTCAACTGATTCAAAAGTAAACATCTTTAAAATAATATATAAAAAAACAGTCACACTTTATGTATAATGGTAAAGTTTTCATTCTCGCCTGGATAATTTTTTCTTCTCTTTATTGTCTTATGAAAAAATTATTGATGCCTTGTCACATTGTTTAGTGTATTTGAATGTTACTTAAATGCCATTCAAGTTTCACATAATTGAATATTCAGTATAATCTCTCTCTTATGAATCACATTCAACTCTTTGAATGAAAAACAGTTTTTAAGGAACTTTCCTTATCACGGTTTAAAGACCGTAGATATTTATTCATCCTCTGCAGTCGAAATTTTTTATGGCCATTTCCTATATTCACGAAAAAAAAAGAACCTAAATGAAAGAGAAACAACGATATTCACTGTCATGATGGCCTAATCGATTTGAATTTCACTATTACTCACTTTACGATAATACTGATCCTGATATTCGGCATACAATGAAGTACAATTCATCCAAGAAAAGGGGATAATTAGATTTAATTCTTTTGTAAAAATGACGATTATACTGAATACTCAATTAAGTAAAATTTTGTTGCGTAAATGGAAACTATTGAAAGCACAAACTGAAATAGATTGTTTTGTAATGAAAGTTTCATCAGTGAATTCTATCAAATATATTTCAATGCTACAGGTGACCTTTAAGCTAATCACTATCGATTGCAGCTTTCAAATAATAATGAAAAAAAAAAAACACAGCCTGAGTATCTCAAAGTTTCTAATAATGCAAAAATCATCCTTAAAAATAAAAATTGCAAAAACAATGGATTTATTTTCAGTTTCACCCTGAGAAACATAGATCGAGAGTCTTATAACAAAATAAGTAGCTTGATTATCTAATAACTTACGGTATCAGTCTGCGTGACACACGCGCATCAAGTTACGGAATTTTCAAGTTTATAGCCTGAGTCAAAATCATCTGCAATCGTTATAATTGCTTGTAAAATTTACTTGGTACTTATTTTAACTATACCAAAAATTATTTTATAACTTTCTTTAAATATTTAGTTGAAAAAGATATATAATAAAGAAAAGAAAATTCTTACAAATTAATAGCGCCTTCTTGAATTTATTGATCTAGTGATTCAGGGGAAGAATCTACAATCTTTCATGAAATTTATTTGGGTTTTAATATTTAAGCAGAGTTAATGCAATAGCTGAATAATATCAAGAGAAACGAATACCCGTAATTTGAATAATATACTTTTTTTCAATTTCTATATATTCTTTTCTAGATATCTTCAATATTCAGCATCATTTTTTTCAATTATACAAGCTTGAAGACAGCAAATAATATTAAAACTGCAATTTTATCTCTGCGAGAGCAGAGGATGAAATGAACTGGCATAAAGCAAGCTTCTATTAATTATCTATATTTTTATATAATTACGTTTTCTGCAATTATTATTTTTGTATAATTGTTGATATCTTAATATGCCAGTAAATATTGTTTAAAATTACGTTGCGTGCATTCTCCAATAATATAGTTGTATCAATGGAGGGTTTCTTAGAAAATGCAGAACCAGGAGAAAAATCCAGATCTTATCTATATAAACTGCAAAGACAAGGAACATAGGTCTTCTTGGTGGGGGTGCAAAGCGTTTCGAAGAGTAAAATTAACATACAATTTTTCCAATGTGCTGAAAAGTAAGAAGATTGACGAAAACTCTCCCATCACAGCAAAAAAAATGAGAACACAGTAACAGAAAACGAAAAGATATCTAATATGTACACCTAACTCAAGGCTATCCAATGCAACAGGCCATTATTTTAAGTTACTACCTCCTTGAAGCCGTCGATCTCAAAGAATAACGATAGTTAGCTCTGAGAAAAATTAAAATTTTGTATAAATAATTTCTATGTACCATGAAAGCAATGAAACTAAATAATGCAGACAACAAAGAAATTGATCCTCATCAACGCATTTCTAGGATATTCTCTACCTACTTTTTAGTGAAATCTCCCTGATTCGACAAAATCAAGGAATTGGAAACCGCAGGTAATTTAGGAAACTTCAAAAATTCTTCTCCCGATAACTGTTTCTATACACACCAATATTCCTCTAACAAAGCAATGTTTTGATTAGTCTTTTTCTTGTCTCGATCCCACCTCCCTCGAAGGCAGGCTCTAACGCTCTAAATCAACTTCATTTTCTCACTTTTTATCTTCATGAGAAGACACTGTCCCTGTCAGTTACTGAAAGAGTCATGCGTCCCGTCAGCTTCCACCAAGACAGGAAATAGCTTCCTGCAGAAGTTACCTCACCTGAACCATCATAAGAATACCAGATGCAGTAGATTTTCGTACATCAATGTGATTATTCTATGTTATGCCGAGATTACACTGACTCAGTAATAAAAAGTTCAGTAGGCCTGGTTTACAGCCAGTAGGCAGCACATTCGCAGAAAGGAACTGATTTATATTTGCCACAATTTTATAAAATTGATTAAGGCAGGTTGATTTGGCTATAAATTGTCCATAGTTCATCCCTGAATTATTCTTTTCAACCTTGTTTATTATTAAAAAAATGGATATTAAAAAAAGATAAACTTATTGAGGAAAAAAGGGCAAAATTTGAAAAACTGTAGAAAAAGAAAGAGCAAATAATTAAAAAAATTAAAACTCACAAACTGGCACCAAAAAAAAAACTGACCCTATAAAAAATCATTTTTTAAAGCCAAAAAAGCAACATTTTATAAATGCATGCCCAGTGAGAAAAAAATACAATACGGCGGCATATTGTTGTTTTGTCGGGGCAATGTTTAATATTTATTTGTCCATAGTTTATGTAGGCGTGTGAGAAGTCGATTCACATAAAAAATAGGCAACAATTCAACCAATAAATAGTTTTTGAATAAAAGTCCACACAAAATCAATTACATATACTATTCTCATTCTAATTTGCATTGTAATAATCCTTTTGATCTGTAACAAGCTGATTTACTTTCGCAATAACAGAGGAATAACTATTGCGCGATCATAAGAAAAAAGTGATTTCATACATTTAGATTGCTCCTCGTAATAAAATATATATACATATTCAATACCCTCCGAAACACCTCATAATGAGCTTCCGGTATGGTGGTTGAATCTCACCACCCTGGTGGGTAGAATCGATTTTCCTATCGACAATGGGATGCAATTTCTACGGGCAGATGAGGATCTTTAGGACTCAACCGTAGTTGTGTTGCTGTTGCTGCGGTCCGGTCATTCAGTTTTGTGGTTTATTCCGTATGCATTCGGGTGGGTCGGAAAATCTGGTATGGCTGTACGCATACTCAACGTTATAACTGGATTAAAAACACTTACGGTTTAGTTTTACTTTTGAAATAATCGCTTGATCAGGTAAAGTTATTACTGCTTGTTTCATATCAAAAACCACCTTAATAAATCTATAACTCGATCCATTTTGAGGTGAGAATCAGTAAATTCAGTAAATTCGTTAGTTAATGACATTCATATGTCAATTCAAATTTATTGTAAAACATGAAAGATATTGGGGGCAATAATTATTAAATGGAAATGCTTTTCTTAATGAAACAAATACAATTTTTTTAAACAACGACTTTTTAGTATAGTTTTGTTTAAGTCAAAATAAAACCCAAAAATTTTGTAAAGCCACTCAACATTTTCTTTGCATATTTCTAATTTTTCGGGAATAGACAAATAAATAAAAAGTGAAAAGAATAAATTCTTCAAAATTTAAAGATTCTGAACTAACAAATTTCTTTCTAAACAAAAATATAAAAAGGTTGAGACAGTAAACAGCTACTTTCTAAATTTTTAATGAGAAAACTTCTGTAACATACGTGAGTATAGAGATAAATCTGAAGTATCTTTGAAACTGAAATGTTTTGTATACATAGAAAACTTTTTCCCAGTCAAGCTCTTCGACCTTATAAGATATTTCCAAGTCACCAATACGTTTGAATAAACTGGTTTCATTCCCGTAGCTATGAAAGAGAAGTGGGTAAACAAGGAGCATCATATGTTTCTTGGAAAAATAAAATCCAATTTGCTTCCAGGAATTTTCATTTTGCCTTTGAATCACATTTATTTGCAGAGAAAGAACTCTGAAATTCTAATTCAGTTCTGGATATTAATAAAATAAGATATCTTTCTAAGATTCAGCTTTTCAGCTCACCGATCTTAGTAGTGGTATTTGATTTTTTTGAATTTAGAACTTAAAAAATGTCTGCCATAACGGTAAGAGGATATATATTAATTTATAAGAATGATAAAAATTCATAAATCAAACAAAAATTTACTTAAGATACTGTAAGATGATGAAAGATCAGATACGGAGATGTGCGGGGGGGATTTTACTTCATTACCAAGAGTAAAATAAATACATTGCTTGTTGTAATCAATACAACAGACAATGATTACCCTTTCATTTATGAGCTGAATAAGCCTTATTCCATTGAGGTAATCTAAAATATTTTTAAATTAATATTCTACATTTTATTCAATTTCATATAGTTTAATAGATAACTTATTAGATCTTAATTGAGACTGAGCTTTTTTTGGATGTATTTAACTTAAGCATTTACCCTTTCTCGAAACATTTGCAACAGGTTAACCATATTATGGTTTTTTAAGAAAATAATGTATCATGTAAATAGGGCTGTGCGATGAGAGAACTTCATCAGCTCTCATCGCATATATCGTTCAATAGATATTGAAATTTTTTGTTTGATATTATTGATTTATAGTTATTGTAAGTTCTAAATAGCATCTCTTAAAATTTTTTCTTATCAAAACGACTCGAAATAAAAGGTAATTTCAATGTCTGTTGTAAAAATATTGAATAAAAAAGTTAAAAAATATATTTTTTAAAAAGTTGTAATAAATTTTGACAATTCCAAAGGTCTGCATGATGCAATACATTACATTGCATTTTAAACAAGCCTTTTTTATATCAGAATACGACAGTATTTATAGATATATTAACAAAAGCTCTGTATGAAGGGGTAAAAAATATAGAGAAACAAAAATAAAAACTAACCTGCAGCCAAAACTAAATCGAGAGCTTAATTAGCTGTGAATATCAATTTATTGTGTTGCGATTTATCGTGAGTGCTCGATGAAAGGGGAAGTATAACGGAATTTCTTTTTTTATGCGAGTATGCTTAAGTATGAAAATAAAAGCTACGAAGGAAATTACACATTTAATCTTAATTAATCCTTTATGATTTCCTTTCTGAAGAGAAACGCTTATTGATTAAGCAAAGAACAGCCAAGAACCTTCTAATAACTGCACTTTTTTTCCATAATGGCAGCATTCAGTTAGGAAACAGAAAACAGTTCATTTCAAAATGACACTGTTAAATAAAGTATTTTTATACATTAGAATATGACAGTCAACGAAAATTCTGTATGAAAGTGAAAAAAAATGAAGAGAAACAAAAATAAAATTTAAACAATAATCAAAACGAAATCAAAAATATATACTAATTGCAAATATGGATTTATTGTATTACCATTTATCGTGAACTCTTATTTATGATCATGATTTCGATAAAGCCATATTTTTCGAAAACTGACATTAAAAAATCGACTTTTCGATAAATCGAAAAGTAGCACAGCCATACATATAAGGCCTATTTTATCAACGGATGCTATGTACAGAGAAAGTTTTATCAAAAGTTGTAAGCACCAAATACGAATTGAAACCGTTTCTGGTGCTATTGAATCAACAATTTTACAGTTCCACGCTACGATTTTATAATTTTATACCATATAGAGCGCTTCATTTTATTCTAAACACAATAAATATCAAAAGTGAAAGCCAAAAAAGAAAAAAATTATTCGAATAAAAACTAAAATTCGTCAAATTCATTCATTTCTGATAATTTATATCACTTTTCAATGACTTAATATAGAACTATTTCTCTTGAGACAAGCAAGGCCTTCACTTTTTCTTCTAATTTGAATGATAGTACATACGAACATTCTTTCTGATGAGATTACTTACAGCCTTTAAAAATTTCTGAAATGACTGAAATGGTAGTTACATATTTTAATTTTTTATACTTTGATACACTAAGAAAAAATTATAAATTGTAATACAAAAAATTCTTTTAGGCATTTTTAAATTAATCCGAATTTCACTATGTTATTAAAAAAGCTGCGATATATTATGGGGTATCACTTTGCTTTTTAAAAATTAATTTCATTAATAACATTATTAAAATTATTTACTTTCTATATTTTATTTACTATATTTTTACCATTCAAAAAGAAATATAATTTTAAAAAAATTAAATTTTAAAATTTAATTAAACATTTTAGTACATATATAATCAAATTATTTTTCTACATTCAATACATTTATTTTTATATGTTTTGGTAATTAAATGAAATCGTGGAAAATATAAATTAACAAAATATTGCCATTTGTTTCATATTGAATAGCAAGAATCGAATGACATTGCAAGGAATAGTTATGTAAAACTAACGAATGGTAAGAGGATATCACGACTATAATAGAATGCAATAGATAAATTAATTAAATTCTAATTATAGCAATTCATTTCGTATTTTTTAGTGTTTTACATTCTTATATAATATTTCGTCACAGTAAAAATGAGTTTCGTCACAGTAAAAATGATATAAAGATGTCTCGAGATTTAATTAGTTTTCTTTTCTCTGAACAAGAACTAGATCTAATTATTATGTTCTAAAGACAATCTGAAGTTTTTTATGGAGATCAAAGAAAAGATATTGAAAACTTATTTTCTATGAACTTTGTAAATCAGAGCTTTACCAGAATTTCTAATGAAATGTTATTGAACCATTTATGTTCTTAAAATTCTGATGCTATAAAAGTGTTTGATACGAACATTCGCATTTCATGTTTTCTTAAGTTTATATTTAATTTTCGTGATTGAGAAAGAATATTTGAGCAATATAAAGCAATGACGTTTTAAATATATTTCTTTAAATACATATAAGAATTAAATAGAATATTTCTCTCTATATTAATTTCTTGCCGCATCTACGATCTAAAAACTAATTTTGAAATATGTAAGGATTGATTTTAAAAATTTGAAGGGTGGGTTTTTAACTATTTGTACAGAAAGAAATAAAACACAAAACCAAAAGCATAAACACAGTATTTATTCATTTTGAAATGACTAAATTTCTGAAAGACTCGAAAGTTTAAAAAATTATCTTTCCTTTTCGTATTTTGAAATAATAATCATACTTCTTCCTTAATTTTTCTGCATAGAACTTATTTAAAATATACATGAAATATAGAAAGCAAGAACCATAAAATAAATCATACGCATTTCGAAATATAGGATTTTTTCCGATTCATAAGTTACATAGATTTATGGGACAGCTGGGATTTTGTAAACTTTTGAAAAAGTCATTTTTTAAAGTAAATGTTGAAAAAAAAATCTGCTATGAGAAGTAAAATTTATGTATTCTATCATCTGAAAGTTGAAGTTCGATTATTTTTCTATTATTCGTTGAATTTCTTTTCCCCATTTCATTTGGAAGCCTTGTTTTCCAATTCTAAATCATGAAAAGCTGGATTTCGAATTTTCCTTCTAAAATGGAAAAAAATCACTTTCACTGATTCAGGCAATTGATCCACTCTCTTGATGGGTGGACAAGGGGAATGTTTTATATAACACTAATATTACTGTCGCGAAGATGCTAAGATGAGATAGATGGAATCTTTTCACTTCGCAAAAAAGAAAATTCGATTCATTTTTTTATATTTTAGTCGTTAACTTTTGTCATTGTAATTTATTTTAATAAATGATTAAAATATATCAATTTCCTGAAACTTTATCGATTATTGCTTTTTTCTTCTACCCAGACAAATATGTTTGATTCATGCATTTCAAATTTTTGTTTATGGCACCCGAAGACACTGGATCTAGCTACCTCATGCGATGGAATCTTTTACAACTAAAATGGAGTTATCATTTTGATTTTAACAAACAGGAAATCGTTTCGTTTGTTAAAATCAAAAGATCAATGATCATCATGTTTGCGTTCCTTAACAAACAGGATCGTTACTTGTGCAGAATTTGCTTTTTTTTCATCCTAAGAATAAAGCTAATAGATTTGCACTGAGGTGACAAAGGTTGTTTCACATTTTATATATATTTAAATAATTACATCTGTGAAATAGCGCCATCTATTGGCAAAGTTAAGTACTATTTTTTATTTCATAAATGTCAAGTGCATCATTTGAGTATTATAAAAGAAAAAATTAAAAAAAAAATTTATCTTAGTTAGACTAATAGAACGCATTTTACACTTCTATTCAATGAAATCTCTGATTAACCTTCTATTATACAAAGTGATAAAAAATGTTTTTTGAATTAACAGTAATAATAGAAAAATACAAATATATAGAAAATAATTTAAAAAAAAAATGCCATATAAAAGCAAATGTTATACAAAGTGTCATCGTATCAAAATGAAAAGATGTTTCATTTGCAAACAAAACTAAAACTTTTTTCTTATTCCCGAGAATATTACTTTAAACTGGAATCAATTTGTGGAGTATTAATTTTATAATTATATGTATTGTAAGGTATATGTATTATAACCGAAAAAATTGATTAGAAAATTAAAATTTCTATTACATGACAAAAGGTTTATCTAGTAATGATTACAGGTTTCTATCTGGTGTCATTTTCACACTGTTATAACTTCGCCTTTAGTGATTTGATTTTAAAATTGTTTATGCTTCTAAATCACTCTTGCCACATATTTTTGTAAAAGAAGCAAAAGAAATAATAAATAAATAAAATTATCATTGAATTGAAACTAAATATATTATTATCATTATCCTTTAATTGAAACAAAATGCAATAGCAGTGTCCAATGGTTGATTAAAGCTTAGTAAAAAATGAATTATTATAAAAGGATTCCTTATAGAAATGGCATAAAACAATTTAAAAAAAATTAGATGCTTATTTCCTCTATCAATGGTCCCGGAAAATTACAAACTCCAGTGATACAATAAGTATTTGGAACAAAATTATAAATTCAAAGTTATATGGATCAAGTTCATTGTCATTTATATTTATAATAAATCTCGACATGATTGTGTATGGGTATGTTGGCGCTTTACAGGTCAGACAGAACCGTAATGTGGGAAAAAATATGATTCTATAACGCGTTGACCTCACATTAATAAAAGCTCAAATTCAAATGCAAGTTAAGAAGAAATGAATATATAAAAGCATAGTTTACAGTACACCTGTCTATGAAATGAAATAAATATAAATTATGTATTTTTGCAATGTAAATGCAATGAAATGTTTTTTATGACATTTTAGCTGGCATTAATACCGGCAAACCGACTGATCGCCAAAGACGACTAATTTTAAATAAAAAAGAAGCTTCTTTCTACACTTATATAAATTGTGCATAAGTATTCATGACTTAGAATTGGTATTGACCTACTTTTTCTAATCCTTTATTGTATATTAATAATTTCACATGATGCAGTATCTGTTTATTGTTTTTTCTTACCCTAAAAACGATTAAAGCTTGCAGAAAAATATTTTTATACCTTAAAGTTTCAGTGTTTCAATGAATATTCTCTAAATAAATTTCATGCTTCAATATAAGCAATAATGCTAATTATTAAACGGAACTAATAGAAATTATTAAACGGAAAAACGATATCAATTGTTAAAAGTAAGTTTTGTTCAAATAAGAAAATACTTTTATTGTAAAAGATGAATGCCTCGTTGAGTTAAGTAAAAATTGGTAAAAGGGCGAGTTCGTTTACATAAAATAATTATACATAATCAGAGAAACAATTTTTACAATAATGAATGGTCGCAATATATCTCATTGTATTACAACCATTTGAGAATTTATTGGCTTATCAAATGCCACATAATGGCATGCAATGTTTATAGTAAATGATCGTATCATTCCTTATCTGAATTAACGTAGCTGTTTTAGATGCAATAAGACATCCACATAATGCAATTGTCATTCTGTTAATAGATGGATGTTTTGGAGAAAATGAATGATGATTTATTTTCAATTTCAGAATTAGAATTCTAACAAATTTAGCAAAGAAGGAAAAAAATTTCTATTGCTTTTTAAATATATTTATATTGTTAAATTTATATTATTAGATATATTTCTAACCAATAATTAATATTATTTTGTTAATATATCTATAATCACTCAATTATATTTTTTGAAATAAAAGCAGTAAAAAAGGCTGGATAGTTTATACACGAAAGTTTATAGCTTCAAATTAAAAGAAAATTAATTAAAATTTTAAACAAAAATATAAACTTTGATATTAGGTTACTTTAACATGATTTCTTTCTTTCGCTAAAACCGTGCATTTTTCGAGAAGGAAAAGCATCATTTTAAGAATGAGATAAATATAAAGTAAACAAGTAAGCCATTTTGAAAACACTAAAGAGGAAAAAAAAAGATAATACTCTTTCCTCACTGCTGTCAAATATTGGAAACTAAATATCTTCCCCGCTCAACAATTTATGTTTTTATTAATCAGCCGTCGGATCGATTTATTCTTGGTGGTCTTTATGAATTATCTCATTGAAAAAATTACCAAACAAAGCTATAAATAAATCGTTTTATAATTTTCTAATCTATTGTTTTCATAAATCTTTTCCGAAACATAATCAACATTTTACAGGGAATGGAAATGTATCTTTTTCTCCGAATGAAACGTTTTACAAAAAATATCTTCATGTATATAATATAAAAATTAATCGTAAAAATGTGAAAAACTGAAATTATTGCTTAAATATTATAAATAAAAAATTAATTAATTCGAATTTTTTAAACTAATGTTTCGTGTCGCTTAGATACAAACTTCAAATGCACTTTTACTTTACTTTCGAAATGATGTTTTCAAACTTTTCGGGGTCCAATTTTTGTAATTTTAATTGCCTTAGCTACCAAATAATTCTTAATTCGATATTTACTTAGGAAAAGTGATCTCACGTTTGAAAGGTTGTCACTGACTTCTCTTTCTGTTTCGAATTTAAACTGATGAAATATGTATTTTGAATTTCTCTTAACTATTCATAGTTCGGATCTTTTAAAATCAATATCTAAAAGAAATAAATTCATATTCGATTCAATAAGAAAAACTATGTTTCAAGTATAAAAAATTTATTCCAACTTTATTTCGAGGCTATATTTTCACCAAAATCATTTCGTTTTCTTATATTACATACATATTTGTCAAATTAAAATTTAAAATTTTCGATATTACGAAGTATATTTTAAGGGTATACTTTATGATACTAATAAAATATGAAAAATCCTAATATGTCTTCCAATGCAGAACATTTTAGAAAAGCAATACAAAAAAATAATTTTTATACAAACTCTTTTAATTTTCGAATTTAAGCCCTTGTTAATCTGATGTTTAGTAACAAGAACCTAATTATTCATATTGATTTTAAAGCGTATCTGTTCTCTAATGATTTGTATAACATATCCTTCGTCTTCACATAAGGTGTAAAAATGTAATGACTGAATATGCTTACTTTAGAATCGAACATAATTTCATAAAAATTGATCATTCCTTGGGGACAAACGATAATTGGGATCTTAGTAACGCATTTTTGTTTAATAATTTGTTAAATCTGGTTGCACTAAAAAAATCGACCTTAACCACAAGCCATCAGAGATTGATAACTGTAAATAATCAAGGTACAAATTTTTTCATCGATTGCATTTGACCCCGTTTGAAAACGAAGAGCCAGGGTTTGTTAAAAACACAAATTTATTATTCTACCACATAATACGCAACTCACTTTTAAGAAATTTATAAAAAATAAAGTAAATTTTTTCACTAACAAAAAATTAAACCTGGTCTGTTTATGTATTTCATTTCCCTTCTTGCGACATCAACCTCTATTTCCAGAAATAAACATTATTTTGGTTTTTGACATAATTTATTTTCCCTCGGTGTTGCCAACAAAGATTTACAAATCATGCTCCGATCGTATGCAAATTAGTGAGATCAAGGCATGGGATTGAAAAAAAATACTAAGAATTCAAAATATCTAACAATAATTAATAAGGAAAATGGAGCAGCATCACATATATTTAACGAAGCAGGAAATGAAACACAGTACAGTACTTTAAAAAAAAATAGAAATGCTAAATAGCTCTACTTCAGCAAATATTCTTTGGGTACCTATGGAATATCCTTAGAAGTTTAAGGTCGAAAGTATTATAAATAGTAACTCCATCTAAAGAGTGGCAATTATAGGTTTTCGACATTTTAAGTTTAGGTTTTCTTCGTATAGCTGAGATGCATGTAACAGCAATCTGTTTCAAAAATTGAACCCTTTAAACAAAATTTAAAAAAAAATTATCTTTAATTGGAAAATAAATGTTTTACTTGCTGTTTGAAAAACTAGTTGTGTACGAATATATCAGTGTAGAAATAAAAACGGCGAAAGTAAAAAGACGGTGGTTCCTTTCTGAATGGACTATGCTTGCCACCGATGAAATATAAAAGCAAATTTAAAAAATGGAAGATCGAAGTATAGCTAAAATCTTTATTTGATTAGGAGGAGAATAATAATAATAATGAAAGAATTACAAGCTGAACTATACAATGAGGGAATGTGTTTACTTTGTTCTGAGGAGCAAGCAACAAGCAGTGTAACATCAGGCTATCATAGATATAGTTCGTTTGTCATCGGAAATGAGAGAAGTTATACCAGACGTTCCGATCCGCTCGTAGACCCACAGATAAAACCATAAAACTGAATTACCTGACCGCCGCAACAGAAACACTGGCGGTAACTGTGGTTGAGCTTAAGGGCCATCACCGGCCACAGTACAACCCTTCCCGTAGGAAGAACGTCCCTTCATCGACGGAAGGAACCTAACTCCTACCTATTACTGTACCTTCCAGGGTGGTGGGATTCAAACACTATACTGTAAGCATCTCATTCTCATTCCCGGGAAATTCGGAAATGAGAGAAAAAGGAAACAAAAGTACAGAATGAGAACAAATCCACAAGAAACCGAAATTACAAAGGCACTGCAAGGACATAATAACTTCTGCAGCGAAAAATTGAATGGGTTATAGTTTTAATTGTGTGTGGCAATTGTTGCTATTTCTCAGGTTTGAAATAAAGCTTTTCGTGTGACCCATCTGCACTTCTTATATTACCCTAAATAATTTTTAAATTAATAATTATTTGTTAAATTTCTTAATATATATTTATTAATATATTATTATATTTGTTTTTAATGTTATTCTTTGAAACACTTTGTGCATTTAAAAATATTTATACGTGATTATATATTAAACATCTGTCAAAAATATTATAATATTTATATCCCATGAGTTAAGAGAGTTAAGAGAGAATCTCTTAGAAAGGGTAATAAGAGTGAAAGTCATTCTATTTTAATTCGATAAAAATACGTTGAAAATGCATATCCTTCAAATTATAATCTAGGGTAATTAAATGTGGAAAGTACACTCATCATCAAAGTTAAATCTTAAAAGCATTCGAAATAGAATTCATTTTATTTAACACTCTAAATCAAATTGCTATACCCGAATAACAAGAAAAATTTACAAAAATTATTTATAAAGGGTTTTTTTAATTCTCACTTTATATATTCAAAAACAACGATGTAATATTCAATTTTTGATTTCAAATGGCATTTATCACTTAAAAACAGTGATTATTTTCACTTAAAAAATGATTATTTCTTAAAGTTTTCGGTGAAACAGCAATTATGTAATATAATATTCTATCTCGAATAATAACAAGATATTTTTTAACAAGAAATGTTAAATGTAATGTTAAGAAAATGATTTGTAAATAAATTATGGATTATTAATAAGAAAATAAAGCTTAAAAACGCAACTTCATGAAGTGAAGTGAAATTAATTTTATGGAACAAGCTGAAGGAATTTTCTTTTTCAAAGGCAATTTCTTTCCCAAAAATATTTTAATAAATCAGCACTGTAAGAAAAAGGAATTTTAACGATTTATTTACCTAAGGTAATCAAGATTGTATGTGTTCTGCAATTTAATTCTTTTAAATGTTAAATAACGATGCTTATTAAAATTAGAGGTAAACAAAAAATATCCATTGCTCCATTCTGATATTAAAATAATTATATTTTTCGATCAGTTTATTTTACTTCCAAAGATAATAATTATTTTTGAGTAGTTTGAAAATTTTAATTCATTTTTGTTGATTAGCTTTTTTATTAATATTTCATTAACTTTCTTAATAAGAAATTTAAAAAAAGTTAAATATTATTATTTTTAATGACGAAAAAAACCCAATAAAATATCTTAAATTTAAAGAGTTCAGTAAAAAACAATTATGTTTCATTACAAAAGAAATTGCCTTTTCATCATACTTTAATGAATGCATTTTTAAATACACTATTTTTTTTTAAAAAAACTCATCCTTATTTAATGCACTGACCCTGCCTAATGAGACTTATGCTTTGAATGCTTTCCCATTATAATACATGTCATGGGGTTTAAAAATTTAATAAAAGACTGACTTCAATTCAATTACCATTTAGAGAGGACGTGAAAAATACTTTTATTTAAATTTTTCTCTCTTTTAATTAATGGCCTATAAAATGTCTTGACATTTTTATTCATTTTTAAAATTTTATTTTTGAAAATAGTTCTATCAGAAGATTTTAGGAAGGATAATTTCTACTCATATAAGCAGAAATTTTCTTTTAAATGAATAATTAAATTGTCTGAAGAATAGTTTAAGATGGAATTAGTTTGCTATTTCATAATTTGAAAAAAAGTCAGAATTTTACGATAAGGTAGAATAAAAGAAAATTTTTGAAGTTAAGAAACTGGCAGTCAAAACTTTCAAGTCATTTTTTAAGTTTTCACATTTTTAAAGGAAAAACTTGGAATCTTAGAATTAATTAATCGTCTTAGACATTTTTAAGTTAAAGAAAATTTAGGAAGATTTTAAATTTCCTAATAAAATACTTAGGAAGATTTTAATTTTTCTTTGATAAATGGAAGAATGTGAATGGTTGTTATAATTAGTATCTTAAATTTTTTCAAAAAAAATTAATTTATCAAATCATACCTTAGTTTATTACGAAACATTTGAAAGTTGACTTAGTGTTCACATCACAGGGAACTTAATATAATTTAGTCCTATAAGATGATATCACTCATA
The DNA here is from genome assembly GCA_026289955.1 of Argiope argentata. Lineage (NCBI taxonomy): Eukaryota > Metazoa > Arthropoda > Arachnida > Araneae > Araneidae > Argiope > Argiope argentata. Next base: position 5,185,334 of record JAOUZG010035355.1, on the reverse strand, counting down.
ATATTATTTTTTGATTAATGTTTTTTTTTGAAGAAATACTAATTCGATAAATTTAATAATACGAAGAGTCAGTTACAAGCCATTGATGATTTTTATTTGTCATTGCTTTTCTTTGAAAACGATTGTCAAAGCCAGAAAAATGCTCAACTCACAGAAAGTAACTGATTATTTAAAAATTAATTTTAAGTTGTCAAATTCTTTCTTTCTTCCATTTTTTAATACTTTTTAAAAATTTATTTCTTTTTACAAAGCTCAAATTATTGTTCAATGTTGCGAAATTAGGAGAAATAAATTTAGAAACACAAAATTTATAACTTTATATAGAATTAGTGATTATAGCTCATTTGATTCAGATCATAGTTTGCAACTTATTTGTTTCATATTTATAAAATATATTATAAGATTCTGCATACTTAGTACAGACTATTTTGCCCTTTATACAGGGTTAGCTCCAGAGTTCTAGAATGCTTTCTATTGGACTAATTGGTTTATAAAATTTGAGTTAAAATAATTCAAATGTTGCGCTAGATTTTTATAAATAAACAAATTTTAGTACAACATTTTACCACTGTAATTTACTTTCATATACATACTTCATAAGACATTTCATATGTTCTATAAATATGAAATAATATTTTTAAAAAATTAACTTTGAAGCTGCTAATTATGGCACCTTTCATGTTCAACAGCCTGATATAATTGCTAACATTATTTTGCACTGATGACAGATGTATATTTGCCATATATCTAGAATATCATTCCAAATAGTAATCTTCAGATCTGGCACAGAAGCTGGCATTTGACAAAAGAAATTTTCCTTCAGGAAAACCTATTAAAAATTGTAGGGATGACATATGTCAAAATAGGAGGTCATGCTAATGAAAAATGATCATTTCTATATTTCTTAAATGCTGTCTAAGCATTTGCATTGCAAGACGAAGGTACGCCATTCGGCATGAAAATGATGTCCTGAAGACATTCAAACTGTTGCAGTCGCGGGGAAATCTCTCAGCAACTACGTTACTGTTATAACTGCAATGGAATGATTTTAGATTTCAGCTATTGATAAATATAGCTGTAAAATTACATCATGCTGTCACTTTTTTAGGATTTTAGGTTTATTCCTAGATAGTATAAGGGATTTTGACTGATCGATTTCGGTACTTGTTTTATTTAACTTCTGAAATGTTCCATGTATAAGTGACTTCAATCACCATTCCATCAATAAACTGAGGTGCAAGCTTTTTTTGAAATTCTTAATCCCCATTATGCATTAGTCCTCTAGCTTAATTTTGAAGAGATAAAAATTAAAACTTCAACATACAGCGAAATACAGTGCATCCAACAGAAGGAAAACAACAAGCAGACTCATACTGCTTCTGTAATAGATGATTACTGGCTTTAATGACCGCTGCACTGAGTGTTAAGTATTGAAACTAACATAATTAATAATAATTATTTTTTATTTTCATTAATCATTGTTTATTTTTTGAATGGCTATATTATATTATTATTTTCTGTGTGCCAACATTGTTTAAATTCTAAGATGTCTGTTTTTTGATGCAAAAAAGTGTCATTAGTAAAAAAGGTTGAAATCTCGAGATTATATTGTGGTTATTTCGGTCATTTTAATTTAGCTCAAAATAACGATTTAATTGATTTAGTTGATAAGATGATGGTATTTTTAAGTAATTAAGAATTACGTAACACCGAGAAAATAGAAATTGTTCCTTGCTTGGAAGAAAGCCAAGTTACCAAATCAATCAAATCTCTGTATGTCATCAATAAAGCAGAGTAGAAAGACACTGGGCCTCTTCACAACGGAATTATGTAACGCCTTTATCTTAATTTTGGTGGAAAAAGCTGAATCTTTTCTTGCAACGTAGTTATTAATATGAGAAATAAGTAGTACTCTGTCAAAATCCGTCTTCTTTTTATCCAAAGAATAAAGCTAATAGTCATGCACTTAATACATGTTTTTAGGACGTTTCGCATTTTTTTCAAAATGAAAATAGATACAAGTTTTTTATAATACCATGTATTGGTAAATTCTGATACATAATTATTGCATAAGAATTATTACGTACATTTTTTGAATAATATATCATTTAAATTTTAATCTCATTCGTTCAAATAGAAAGAATTTTAGAGTCTTCTGATGTAGTAAACTTGTTTCTTGCTAACTATGCAAATATCAATTAAAAATATCGCAAAATATATTTTAAAGCAAATTTTTTAAATTCATAATAATTAAAATAAAGGTTTAGAATTAACTACTTATAAATATTTTTAAAAAAACGTTTTTATTTCTTCTATTTTTCTTTTTTTTTGAAATTTTAATAAATAACAATGAATTTAAATTATATTTATATAATATATTGGATAATAAAGAAGAGAATTTTATTAAATGACATGATTTATAAACTTTTAATTTAACTTTAATAACTAGAATGAACAAAAATAATTTAGAATAATACTAGTCATCAGAGAATACATTTCTATGTAGTGAAATGATCAAGACATCAACAGTAAAATTTCCCTACAATATTTGTTCAGCATCTCAAAGCGAAGATGCGTTTTGGCATAGGATAAGAGGACCACACCTCTCAATTTGCCTTCCATGAAAGCACAATTAATTACGACGACATTGATTTACAGCTGGGATCCTTCTCTGATGTTTGCAAACGGGCATCGGATGTGATTCAATTTGAAATTAGTCTCCGCATGTCTTTTAGTTGTTTAATTGAGCATTATTGAATGAATCGGGGGAATTCTGAACAGAGTTAAGATCGATCAAGATGTCTAAAATGGGTGATTTGTAATGAAATCGTTTTTTGATTAAGGGAAAGTGCTACTTTTCAGTTCAGTGGGGTTTCTTGGTTATGTTAATGTGGATTTGATTACTTTTGATGATAAAAAATTATTATTTTAGGAACTTTCCTTTATTTCAATAAATTAGTACCAAGTACATTAATGAATATATTTTCTTATGTTAAATGCTTAGAAATATTGAATTTATTTGGAATTATCTTAAAAGATATTTATATTTTTGAGACACAATGTAATTAAAATATTTTATAAAGTTATCACAACTGCATTTTATAATATTTCTAATTATTTTTTAAGATTTCATATTTAAGAAATCTTTATAATTGTTATAATTTATAAAATCTTTATAAATGAACTATTTTAAGATAATCTTTTATCTCCAGGAATACATCCACCAAAAATGTTTGAATATCTACTTATTTAAAAAATAATATTCAGTTTGAAAATATGTATCGTTAATAGAAACTATGAAATATTTATATTAGTAACATAGTTATTGGTTCAGTTTAAATTAGAAGGATAAAAACAATCCCAGTTGGATTCTTCTTTATTTTCTTAATTTGGCAGTTTGCAATTAATGACTTTATTTGTCCATTACATTTTTATTTAGATTAAAAGATAAATATGTCATTTTATTTCCAATATTATCAGAACTCAACAAATAGAGTTTATTTTTTTAAAAATAATGTTCGACACAAATATTTCCTTTTATAAAGGATTTTTAAAGTGCACAGTTGCAAAATAATACTTTGGATCTTGAAAAGTTTAAAGTGAAAAATTTAAAATTCTATATAGTATGATAGTATCATTTAGTAAAAATAATATTTTATATCATACACAAAATTTCATATTTAAAAAGTGATAAATAGTATTTGTGGAACAATAAAAAATATATTTTCTTGATACAAGAGGGGTATTCATTAATGGCATTTATTTATGAATGTAAGCTATGACATTTTTAGAAATTCATTGTTTTTTCTATAACAATATACGGAATGAGGCCTAATATATTTAATGAATTTTAATTGACATTACGTCTGAACTGAGATTAATTGACTTTGACCTTACATATTTTGTAATTCAATTATCAAATACAGTTAAATTGCACTTGAAATAGAAAATGCAACTAAATCTAATCATATATGGATGAATGAGAAGTATAATTATGTATTAATTATACTTCTTGATTAAATTTAGGGGTGCGATTGCTTTGATTAAATAAAAGACAGAAAGGAAATGTTTATTTTTGAATTCTAATAATCAGATGAGAAAATATGGTTTTGACATTAAAGGATCATCTTTTCATCTTCCAATTAAGAAATGTTTCTTTACAGTATTAAAGTAGTCTGAAATTCAATCATAAAAATGAAGGTTCATTTAAATGTATTGTCACAAACATTGTCTTATGATCAAGATAAAATAACAATTAATTCTTAAAAACACAATAAACTTTCAGTACAGCATTATTTGAAGGCCTTAATCTCCAAGTAAAAATTTCAAATTCTGAAGTGTTGTTGTGCTCTCTTCACAAAGACTCTTTTCTGGGCAGTAAATATTCCTAAAAAAGCTCCATTCCTGTCTTCAGATCTGTAATTTCTCCGACGAGTAAATCCTCCTTTATATCCTCCCGCTCACAAGCAAGTTGCTCAACAAGGATTAAGACCTCTTTCCGAAGCCTTTCTGTCAGCAAGGGATTAGACGGAATTTTCCTAAGAGGCTCTTTTTCCGTTTCGTCTTTTTTTAAATCCCACCCATCTCAATTATGGTAATCAAAAATCAGAAGTTTTGGAGGCTAGATAGAGAGAATATCCATAATGGCTTCAATACGCCATAACATTTTATTTTTGGGAATTTTTAAAATGCGTCGTCTCTCTGTCGCATGTAATCATGGAAAGAATACGTATTCAGTATGGTTTTCAGTAGTAAGTTATTCTTGTATATTATGATGAGTAATGCAAAGTAATATTGCGTCACATGATTTCGTATGGAGCTGTATAATTGTCTAGTACGAAACGAATATATTTAACGAGAATATATTTACTGATATTTGGCTCTAAAACCGCTTATAATTTCAGCATCAATTGTAAAAATTATAGAGCTTATTGTGATGAATAGTAAATAAATTCTAGAATTCCTTTATGGGTCCGCCAATATCAAAAAGAATATACAGCAAAACTGTTCACATTTTGATTAATTGAATAATTTTTATAGAAAGAAACAAGGAAAATAATTTTGACGTTTGACATTTTGGGAAAAAGATTCATACCCAAACCAGAAATTAAAATTAATTTAAACCATATTAACAATTTTTAAGAAAAAAAAAGTACAATTAGTAGATTTATCGAATAAGAAGAGTTTATTTATTTATTTATTTTATAATCACTGAGTTGTTTTCTAGTTCGAATGTTTTCAAGTTTCATGTTTTCCAATTTGGACTTCTGCATTCTAAAGTTAAGTAAGAATCATGATTATCTTTGAATTTAACAATAAATGAGACCTAAATGCTCTCTGTTGTTGTTTTGTCTGACCGCCCCCCTAAATATCTAAGTTTTATTTTTACAGTTAGGAAAGGTTATAAAAATAAAATCAAAATTCAGGGGGTTTTTTTGAAAAATTATTGAATGAAAATTAACTTGGATAGGGAAATTTAATTCATTTTGTGTCATATGAATTTTTATATCATATGTTTTGGATGTAACACCTATGCTACGAGCAGATACATTTTTTTCAAAAAAAATATAAGGTAGAGTGATTAGAGTTTAAAAAAATAATAATTATGAAGTTTTCTGAAATGAAATGCGTTAGAGCAAAATTTCAGTCACTGAAAAATTGAAATAGAGATTTTAACCTAAAAAACATAGCCCAAACAAATTTAGATCAGTGACTCTATTCAGTTGCCCAGTTCGATGTTCTTATAAATGGAAATGATATTCTGATGATAATGACATTAAAAAAGTTATCCTAATTTTAAAAGACATTAAAAAATATTGTCTGTGTTTCCTATTTCTAAGACTATTCAATCTATTTCGTTTCATTTTTTACTTTAAAATACATAGATATAGATTTTCCGGAAAGCAAGAAATTCATATATATGTTCATCTTTTAACTATTGATGAATATTGAGTTGCCCAATTCTCGATATTTCGTCCTTTATTTTCATATCACTTAGTTCTATGTTGCTTGTTAGGCTCTAAGTATTAGTTACGAAGAATACTGTAATAGAAAAATAATAAGCTTTTCGAAGAAAAACAAACAAATCAAAATAACTATTTTACATTTTTATTTGAATGAAAAAAAAATGTTTTCATAATATGCCCATATCAAAGATACAGTATTCTTATGTAAAGAAATAATAGTAAGTTGTATCTTTAACCCCCGTATAAGATTTTAAAAAATATTGCAATTCATGATTTTAATGTTTATAAGTGCGTAATGATTGCAAAATAAAAAAAAAGTTAAAATAAGTATTCGAAGCAAAATTGAGAGGTTACATAGGAAATAAATTAAAAATTAAAAGTGAAAATAATTTAAAATTAGAGTATTCTTTATTATATTTAATTTTACAACAAAACAACAGACCAAATTTGTCTATCTTGTATCGATTCATAATTGAGTCATACAACTCTCCTCATCTTATCTTTCATTTTATTATCTCCTAGTTCTATGCTACTTATTAAGTTCCAAGAAGCCGTTGTGAAGAAGAATGTAATGGAAAAATAATGAGTTTTTCGAAAACAAACACAAAGCTAAACAAGATGCCTGACAGCGCGACGGCAGAGTTCTGTTCCCTGGGTGCATGTATGACGATTTGAACGCCGGGGCACATGTCGCTCATAATTGAATAGTGCTGATGGGAAATATATCTCCGGGCTAAAAAAATGAATCAGAGGATAGACAGAGATACGTATAACGCAAAAGAAAAAGAAAAAAGAAAATCTGCAAAACAGAAAATGCCTTTGTTTTTACACAAGTGTTGTTGATTCATTTTTCAAGTGCCAGCTACTTTCATTTTTTGATTGTTGTCCTTCGGCGATTGAAAAACCATTAGCCGAAGCAGAGGACCAAGTGTTTGGAGAAAGGGCTTGAAGGCCATGATGATTTCTCATATTTTCGTAAATTTGAAATAAACTTTAAGGAGTTTATGGATTTTATTTTCTAAGTTGTAGAATTTTTGAAGAGATTTATTGATTTTATTATAAGTTTTAAATTTTTGAATGAACTAATATTTTTTTATGAATTTTTAACAATTTAGTGTTAAAATAATTTGTTAATATTGTCGAAATTTCCATCAATATTTTCATTTGCCTTCAAGTAAGAAAAATGATTTAGAAAGTCTAAACTGAACTTGATCAGTATTGGTTTCAAGTTTTGTTTACATTTGTAAATATTCGTTTTGTAACTTTACTGAATTTTTACGTGCAAATATTTGGAACCGTTAAAAATAATATATTATAAAGAATGATCCCTAATAAAACTGATTATTTTTTATTGAAATCGAAACTAAAAATTATTGTGAAAATGAATTATTCGGGAACCATTCTAGGTACATACTAGAACTGTTTGGTACACAATTGCATCAGTACTTCTGATCATTATCGCTACTCGTCTAAATATGTTCTTCGAGAGCTATTACTGCATCTGTATTACACTTATAAAATCATGAGGATGATCACCAATGATTCAATAATTTTTGTAATAATTTGACACTGATCGTTAGATAGGTTCAAGTGTTGTGGAGTTGGGGTTTTCTAATTCCATTTTTGCTTCAAGTTCATAATAACATATTGGATAACATATATTTGACAACAAGATGCTCTTTGTACAAAGACTATTAAAAATACATTAGTCCATTGCTATGTTATTATTATATGGAATCAAATGATCATGTGTCCTTTCCCTGGAAGATTTGATTTAACTCATTATAAAATTTTCTCTATCAAATTTAAATATTTTTACAGTTATAGATATTTTATGCCTAATCTTTTTATGCCTAAATATTTGTAATAATTTTGCTTTTTAGTGAATTGCTTTCAATTAAATTTTGAAAAATAGTATCTTATGCTGAAGAAAATATGATATTTTTTATACTAACAAATACCAACTAAATGAGCAATGGTGTTCAGAAGTTGAAATTAAAAAAAATGTTGAGTGACTAAATATCACGTTTTAGGATTTCGATTAATTGGGAATAAGCTACGGTTTGTAGTTGCCATAGCTATATTTACTAGGACTACTAGGTAATTCATGCTATTGATAAAGATTTAGAAGAATATATTTAAACACACTTGCCATAAAAATTATTTGTTGGAACTTTAATTATCTCCAGAATAGAGCAGAGCAAATAGACCGAGGAAAAAAAATGGTAGATAGAAAAATGCCCTTCCACCACAGAAAACAAGTGATTCGCTTGGAATGTCTTGCATTTTGAGCGGGTTATTCTGTGTTATTGTAGAGAAACTGAAACTTCCAAAATGGATTCCGAATGTTGACAAGCACGCACTAAAACAATTAAAGCCTTGGGGTTCTGAGAAAAAAATTTTTCGTCTTTGTGTAACCATAAAAATCTGTTACAAGATAATTATTTATATATTTTGTAACAATTATTCCCTTGATAAGGGAATAAACAGAAAAATCACAATATTTTCATGGCAAAAAATATTTTATTATTTTTTTAACAAGCATATAATAGAAATGCCTTTTTTTTGGTTAGAGTTACTAAGATTGTTTTCAGCTTTCGAGATTGGTTAATGTTATTTGTACATGTGATATCATTAACATATATTTTTATTTTAGCGTTTGTTAAAAACGATTGAAAGTATATTACATATTTTCCAAAGATTTGTATTTAGTTTTCATCATTTTTATGATAGTTCTTTCAAAGAGACAATTCAGTTGTTTTTTAATATTATGTCAGATTTAACATTCCTCTCAAACAATTATGTTATCAAATAGAATGATTCTGATTAGAAAAATTCGGGCAACAATGTTTCATTTACCAATATGAAGCGACAGGAGAGGACTTTTTCGCTAAGGATATTTCCATCATCAATGGGAGGAGCTAAACTCACACCTTTTCATGTACCCACTGAAGTGACGAGAACCAACTACCAAGTCGGAAGCTTCTTATCCTCACTTACGAGGTGCTCCCCTGAGGAAAACTGATTGTGTAAAGAAATGAAACGTTAAATTGTTGTATTTAATGAATTACTCCTCAATCTTTGACTGAAGAAATAATTAGTTTTTCTGTAAGGGCGCTATTTACTGTCACATTGCATATCCTGAGGCTCAGTGGTGAGTTTCATGTCTATTTTCAATTTCTATTGTAGAAAAGACATGTTTTTCTTCAATTTCTAGGCTCTCAAGTGAGTGTTCGTCGTGAAGGGTTTCACATACGTATTCCACAAGAAACAAATGTATGGAATTTCGAATTACATATTTTCCATAATGCATTAAAGTTTACAACAGAAGAGTTATATTAATGTCAATATATTATAATGAAATCAAAAAACATCATATAGTAGTTGATCAACGCCTCAGTCATTTAGTATATATGATACCTTTAAAGTATGAAATCCGTTATTTTATAGAATACCTAGTTATTCCATAAAATAACTGATCGTGTTCGTTAAAGTGTAAAACTCTCTTGTATTTCATGGTTTAACTAGTTATTTTATAGAATAATGATCTGAAACCCATTAAATTGTAAAATAATTTATATCATATATCTCGCACGACAAATACATTTACCTTCCACCCCTAATGCGGTCGGTTGCTACAACTCAAAGTTTAGGTACTGGTCAAGGATTTAAAAAATGTTCGTGTAAAACCCAGTGTGTCAACAAAAAATGTTTTTGTTTTAGAAAAAATGTTCTTTGTGATTCCAAGTGTCATTTTAGTGATCCTTGTTGTAACGAATGATTTTATGGTACGTTTCCTTAAATAACATTTTTTGGCTGCATAAATTAGATAAATTGCTTCTTTTTCATTTTAATTGTCTATCATTAGTTTGTTTATAGAATACCTAGTTATTTCATTTTAGATAAATTGTTTATTTTACACTTTAACTGTCTCTCATTAGTAAATTATGGAATTCCTAGTTATTTCATAGAACAACTAGTTAAAGTATCAAATTAACACACTTTAACGGACACGATCAGTTATTTCATGGAATAACTAGGTATTCTATAAAATAACTGCATTATTTACTTTAACGGTAACATATATAAAGATTTATTTCATTAGTTTGATTCATGATAATTTACTTAAAACTATTTGAAAAGCATCTTTATAAAAGTTTCTTTAAAAAATCGAATGTTTCAGTACTGCAATACAATTTCAAAACTTGTAGGTGATTTTAAATTTATTATTTGTGTGAAGTTACTCTTCTTAAGAGCATTAATCGTATATTACTCCGAAATATATGATTAATGCATTGAATATAATAGTATAATTTAATTGTAATGAATTGTAATTAATTAATTTTTTTATTCCTTAAATAGAAGTGATCTCTTGGATGTTATTGTAATTGATTCCAATAATTTAGTAAATATATTTTAGAATTCCTTACCATTAAAGCAAACTGTTGCCATGCGGCTTTAATTTTATTTTCTTTTAAAAGTATTATACATGAGTTTCTATTATATTTAGGTTTAATGAATTCGCAAATGAATTTAACAAATGAATATATGAAGCATAGAATTGCTTCGTGAAATATTTCTAAGAAGGACACAAAAGCAATAACACATTATTCCTAAATATTTAGATGAATTCATGAAACTTGAACAAAGAAGGAAGCTTCTAAGGCATTTTATAATATGAAAACTTTAATGCATCGGTTTCCAGAATGTATTTTATGGTTATTTAGGCGTGCTATATCTTTAGAATTCCACAAGATATACTTTCTGAGAAAATAAATAGACTCTAGCATTGAAAAAACCTATTTATTTTAGTCTTTGCAATGTATAATTTATATTTCTTGTGTCACATCTAAAACTTAACTTTACCTTCATACAATTTATATTCTCAAAAAATGTAGTTTTTTTTTCGATTTTACTTGTTGGTCGACTTCTAGAAGTCTAAGGAGAGCGATTGAATCATAATCAATGTCAACAGTCGATAAATCTCTGAATTTTTTGCCATTGTTTTCGCAGGTATGGTTTCTCTTTATAGATACGATAAAACCATGCTTATGTCCCAAAAATTCTAGATAAATTTGATTTCGTAATAACTATATAAGTAACTATTTCCCTGCAAAATTAGGACTTTAAAAAAACTGAATTTTTGCATTCTTCCTTGGAGTAATATTCATTTTTAATTACATGAAAATTTCCTATATTTTCCAAAAAGTAATAATAAATGTTTGTATTTCGTACATAAATGGTAAATACTGAATTTGAAATAATACTTTTCGGTTTTCAATTACCAAATCTTATTTTAAATACCATGTTTCAGCAGACACAATATCGAAAATCAGATAAAACCGGTTTCAGATGATCTCAAACATCGATTTCTACTCACCTTTCACTTCTTAGATATTAGAAGAATTGGTCATCTCAAGAATTAGTAAATTAGTAATTAAAAATAGTACCTAAGAATTAGTAAATCTAAATTAATTTTTCTAATTTATTAACATTGCATTATAAAATTTATAATTTTTTCAATAAAAATGTCATTTATATTATGAAAGAAAGCGTTTTTGCCAAAATAATTTAAAATAGAGCCATATGTAAGCATTGTCCTATATACAAATAGAATAAGGTTTTTATTTGTACTTGAAAGGACATGATTTTAAACTAGTTTTAAGCATAATTATCACCAATAACAATATTATTTTTATCCCAGACAACAAAACCATTTTTGAATGAAAAATAAAGTCAACAGAGATAATAATAGATGGACAACATCTTAAGGGAAATTTTTAGACTGTATTTAGAATTTTATTATGTATATGGTATTTTATAGGCAGTATATAGTACCTTGTTTACCTTGCAGTAAATTCCTTGCAGTAGTAGTTTTACCTTGCAGTAAATTCTAGAAAACTTTTATTTAAAAAAATTGAAAATATACACGGATTTTCAATTGATAACCGAAAACATTTTTTTCTATAGTAATTTGAAAACCAAATTTAAAGCTTTAGATACCCTGTTAAAAATCAAATATTCGAATGAATGTAAAAAGCATGATTCAACTAAGAGCTGTCGGAAAATGTGGGCTTTTTTGAATACCAGAATTCAAATTTTCCATATATATTATTGCAGGAGTGTGTACAATACAATTGCAAAATTTTTAATCAAAATAGTATGCAATGTCTGCATTCTTAGTTTTGCTTCAGTTTAAAGATCTACGGTGGTCTAGTGATAGGATCTTGGTTAATGAACCGTAGGGTTTTAGGATCAAGACTCGATTCCATCAAAGAACAATCGTGTAAGGGGGCCTGTAGGGCCCAACGAGTCGGCTACGTTGCTGACGGACACTTATTCCGATCCACCGTCAAGAACAATGAACCGGGAACCACAGCCAGTCTCCCAGCAGTGCGCATTAAATACGTCTCTGTCAAAGGTCTTCCAGCTGGTGTGGTGTGGAGAGGGGGAGAGCAGCTCAGGTGGCGTCCTCGTCAAATGACAGTGATTCAAAATTGCTTAAGTAGCCCTAATGTTGTTACCTAAATACCCGTCCCTAATTAGCCCTAATGTTGCTTTACAACGAGACGTTAATATAACCAAACTCACCACAGTTAAAAAAATGATCCAGGCATAGTAATCTGAACCTAATTCACAAGTTTATCAAAAATAGTTTTAAAATTCTATCCATATTTTAAAATAAGTGGTGATTATTTTGAAGTGTTATGAAATAATTTTTAGTTCCTTGATTGCTAATAATAGGGGCCTCAGTTTTGATTGCTCTATGTCTTTGTCCTGTTAATCCAAGCAGAAAAGTTGTTGAAGGTTGCAGCACTGGGATTAAATGAACTGGTAAATAAGCTGTGTGATTAATTACCAAAGATAAGAATTTATCATGCCACCAACTTAACCTAGTAAGCATAAACTTTTAAACAATATACTTACAAAATTGTTTGACGTCGTGGAGGCCCCGTAATTCTGTGAAAATAACGTAGTGATGTCGTGTTTATCTTTTATAGCAACTTTTAATATGATTATTATTGAAAATTTCTACTTCCTTTAAAATTCACAGGTTCAAAAGTTGACATAAATTGATTATATGGATATTGTTGAGAGTCTATTATACTTTTGAAAATAAACTACAGCATTTGTTGTTCTATAAACTTGTAGTATAAGAATATGTATTTGAAACAAAGATATAAAAAAAAACCTAGCAACAGAAAATATAGTCAGCTAATGCATTAGATGAATCTGTTAAAACTTAAAATCTGACCAGATTCAATTTATAAGTATATAATAGTAGAAGATTCAATAAAATAAAAAATAATTCAATAAAATAAAATAAAAATTTTTAAACTGAATTTGAATACCTATTTGATTTTATTGGAAATATAGTAGAGAACACACTTTTGAAAAATGAAAATTTATCAAGAACCAACTAAACTGCATTGCAAACTGCCTCAATTATTTAAATTTTGCAAAAAAAAAAAAGAATCTTTTGAAATTGAAGGTATTTCCTCGGAAACTGTTAAGAGATTTTTAGTTTCTGTATAATCACTAATATTCCCAACAGCTATTACTGAAGAGCAAATTTCGATTATTTATTTCATTCCGTTTTTATGTAAGAACAAACACGAAATTCTCTACTTATTTCTTTTAAAATACCGCGTTTTATAAAACAAATTAAAAAAATATCTTTCACGTTTGTAAACGGGAAATCATAATTTTTTTCTCATCCTATGGTGACAGGATTCTATATTTTTGGATATTTAAGCATTCATTTTGATACTAAAATATTTCATTAACTAAAAATTTCTAATCACTTTAAAAGTTAGCTTTATTTGCATATAGGGAACGTAATTTGTTTTTACTTTGAAAAAGGTTGATAACAAATTTCTGCAATATTTATAAAATTTGATAAAAAAACATACAAACGTCAAAAAATAAATAAAACAAAAATAAAACGATGAAAATAAGATTGTAGGAGAAACTGGAGCAAGATACTGTTGCTAACAACTTATATTTACTAACAAATTCAATTTTTGTGATAAATAATAATTTTTTCGATGCATTAGAATAGCCTTTTTTGTCTTGATTTAACTTTTTGAATGTTTATTTTAATATAATCAATATTTATTTATCACTTACAAAGATAATGCTGAAATACCATCGTGTTAGGAGACCAGTGCAAATGATTTTGACTTTGGTCTAAGATGATATTTCTGATAAATGTTGAATATATTTTTCATTCTTAGAAGATTTGAAACAATACTCTAATTAATAAAATCTTATGAAGTACGTTTTCTACCTTCATCCTGACATAGGGGTAGTTCGTTTTCCGAGATCTGGGTGTCCCGGTTCGGGCATGGTTGTTCTTCATCTTAGTTCCTTGAAGGTGCGTGAATGTGCCTCCTTAAAAAGGGGTTGTGGAAGCTAATGGGATGCATGAGCAGCTAACCCGTATTCTTGATCCCAGTTGGCGCTACTGTAATAAGAGACGCTTTATCGGCTTAAAATTGCTGACTTCGTCAGCGGCTTATCCATGATAACTGCCCTTATTAACAACAACACTTACGCTTTCTGGCATGGCATGTAATGAAATGATGACTATTTTTAAAACTTCAGTTCCTAGTGCGATCATGACTTCAATCCTTAGTAAGAAAGAAAGTTTTAGTTTGCTGAGTTAAAAATTTCATTCCCATAGATTTAACTAATCTGAATTTCTGAACTATTATAAATTTAAAAACAAATTTTACTCTTAATTTCACAAACTCCGTGTCCACCATGCATAGATTCTGTTACATTTTATTCTTGTCTCCTTTGGTCAAAATAAATTGATCATTAAGATGGTATGACATGGCCTTTTCTTAGTTTTTTTTAGCTAAAGTAATGAAAGCCTGGATTTTTTTTAATCTTTTGGTAACAGATTCTTATTATATATTTCAAGTTTCTTGTTTTAAATAGCATTAATTTCTTTGTTTCTTTCAGAATGAATAAATAGCAAAAGTGAAAATATTATCCATAGGCCTATGCAATTCACAACATGATTAAATACAGTTTGGGAATCATTTTGACCAAGGAACTGTCATAGAATAAGAAATAAGTAGATATTAACTAATATAAAACTGTTAGAATCACTTATGGGATTTTGATGAGGATTTTTATTTAACTCTGTCATCTAGTTCCTACAGAAAAGCTAAAAATCTGGGCTTTTTTATATAATTAAAAGAAATAAATAATAAATATATAGTCATTATAAAAATATATATATATATTTTAAGCTTATACTGTAGAAAAATTATTCAAACATTCGTCTGCAAAATCCTTTGCTCTAATCTTTGAAAATTGCAAAGCATTAATCCAAATACACAAACATCAGATGATATATGTATAATAGACAACTAATTAACGACAAAATGGTGACAATATGTATTTACTGTGCGATTCTTAGTATCAAGCTGCGTGCAAGGCTAAGAAGATATGTCAAATGATAAACTTTAAGTAATCATTTGACATATCTAAGTCATTCTTTATCTTTCTTCGGTTGCATCTACTTCAAAGCGTGCCTATATTATTGTACTAGAAATATATGTCAAGTGTCTATATTATTGTACTATGGTGTAGAAAAAGATCGTGAAACAAAAGAAGAAAGGATAAAATTATATGGATTATAAGCCGTAATAAATAATTTTAAAAAATGAAATTTTCATTAAAATTATTTCAAAAATGTATTTTAACTACGTTTGAATAAAATGGTTACTTCGAAGATTTTCATCATTGCCTCGATATTTCCAAATTTTACTTAAGCTTCTAGACAAATATTTTATATGAAAATATCTATGTATATGATTCCTGGTTAAATCTTCTTTTTCCGGTCTTCAGAAATTGATAAATATTAGTGAGGTTTTATCCGCGCTTAACCGATACCTATTCCTTTTTAGCCCACAATAAATTCTTTTTCTTGTAAACATCCATCCATTCGAAAATATAAAAGGTAGTAACCACAAAAAGTTTTTAAGAATGAATATTTATGCCCGTATATAACAATATATATATACAAAGGTATTTACTACCTTTTATATTCCCGGGCTAATGCATGTTTATAAGAAAAAGAAGTTATCCCGATTCAAGAAAAAAATGGGTATCGATTAAGTAAAGAAAGACGTCAATAAAGTTTATTGATCTCCAAAGACTGAAAAAAGCTGGTGCATCGAAGTATTGCAATTGACATGGAAAATCTATCAAAACCATAACGAGCTTATAAAGTAACCTTAAAGGAACGAAAGTGTAGAACAATAACCATTAAAGGAAAAGAAATAATTTTATTTCCGGCCCTTTAAAATAAGAGGCTAAAAATATATTGAAAGACGCTTTTTTGACAAGCCGAATAAAGTTGATAACATTCATCGATATGGACATCCAATTTCTCATATCTGCAGAATTTCCTGAGGAATTCTCCTATAATAGGAAGAAAAGGAAAATATAGACAAAGAGATGAAAAATAAAATACATAATTTTCTTATTGAACACGTTCCATTCTTTGTCTTTGGGTTTCATAGCATTTTGAGTTTTTACCATGAAAACTGTAGTAACATTTTGATATGTAATTTGCAAAATAGTGAATAATTTTGTATCTTAAAAGATACTTTGTCATATTAAAATTAAAGCATTCCTCCTAATTTATAAATTAGCAATTAAAGAATACATATGTGTAATGTGTAATGGACCTAACAATGAATTGATTGTTTTCCTTTTTGCTTTTGAAATTTATTTTTGAAAATGCAAATCCCTAAGCAGAAACGCTATGATATAATTTAATAGCATTACAATAAAATTCAAAACTAGTTGTTTCAAATAATTTATATTAATACGATGGCAACATTCTGCATTCGAAAATGTAATTTTCTTTAGAAAAATAAAAATTTCATTCACAGCTTCAGTTAACTTCTGAGAAAACCAAAATGAATGCAGGAGATATAAAGTTCAAGTAAAAGTTCAAAATTTGGTTTAATATTATTAAAAAGGGAATTAAAAATATTTTAAGAGTACAAAGAGCATTCTACGATTTTTTATTTTCAAAATCTCCTGAATCAAACCAAAATTTGAATGATTCTATTTCAATCAAGTTTTGAATGAGTCCTTAATAAATAAAAGTATGTTTAATATTGATAGAAATCTGAAACAAATTTCTTCAAAGATGCATTCTTTTTTAAGTCTGTCAATCTAATCTTCTATAATTAGAAACCACAAAAGCAATCAAATTAACACAATGATTCGAACACGCTTTTTTAATAAAATTTAGAGGTGAAAAGAGTCAAAAAATTTTGTTGTTGGCTCGTTTCCAACTTAAGCGCATTCTCCCAACTGAAATGCTTGCATAACGCGAAGAAAAGAAGAGAACAGGATACACCGAGAATTTAAAGACAAATAATTACTGACGGTGGTTTTAATTCCTGCTCACATTCCCTAGAATTTAATTACGCCCGTGATAACAGCCAGCTTCCAGGACTTCGTTAGTCCTTTTCTTTAACAGTCTTCTTCTTCTTTTTTAGAGGGCCGAGGAAAATATCACTAATTATGAAGATTTGGGAGGAAAAAGATTCTAAAATAAAGAACTTCGCTCCTTCCTCACATGGCTACCAGCCAACCAATTTGCGTCGATCCGAAAAAGAACAAAAAGGAGAAAAAATATATTTCATGTAAAGATTGTAGTATAAAAATCAGGTAAAAATGCAATTTCTCAGGGCATAATAAATCCCATAGTTATATATTTAACTATATAAGGCAAAACTAAGTATTTATTTCAAATCAAATTTCAAATTTATTGTGTTCTAAATTTAAAACGAATATAAAGTTTGAAAATGTTTTAGGCAGATGATAAAGTTATCCTGCCTTTTCAATTGTTCGAATTTTTAAATGAGTTTCACATTTTCCCAGATTTTGTTTCTTGCAACTCCAAATCGTCTCAAGTTTCAAATTTATGAATATATACATGTAACGTGTTGCTCACATAATCTAGTAAGCACAATAGTTAGAGTAATTTTTGTTTGAATTTGAATTAAGAAATACGTAAGTAATTCGTAAGTAATAAGAAATACGTATAATAATTTCTGACAGTTTTTAGTTTGGTCTTTAGGCTAAAAGAAGAGAATAAAATGCTGTACATTCAATTTTGCCTTAATTACTATTGAAAGTAGAAAACAGAAGATGACTATTGCTCTTGTGGAGAAGTCGGTGATCCCATCCACTTTCTGATATCCCATCCTTTAACTCTTTCATGGCACCTCCGAAAACCCTCTTTTTCGATAGAAAGTCTTTGGTATGAAAGAGTCCTTAGTGATTCACCTTAATCACAATCATAAAAATGATAAGATTCCTAATTGAAAATGGATAACTGATACAGTTAGATTAACCCTATCAATTTTTATGGTATCATTTAATACAATTCGCATTTTATTCATAATAAATCCTTTAACCACCTCAAGTAACTAATTTTTTATTCCTTTATAATTGCATTCATACTGTAAATTATCATGTTCATTTATCCATTTCTGTAGTACTCCAGATTTCCTCCATTCTAATTTTATCATTTATTGTCATGTTTTATGTTTTCCTATTTTGTCATTTGTTTGTTTCTTTTAATAAATGATGTGTATTTTTTTAAACCTACATCTATACTATAAAGTCCACCTACATCTATACCAAACTGGAAACGGGCCCTATGAGTCCTAGAAACGGAGGTGTGGTGTGGCCTTAAGTATTAACGTAATTTCATCTAGTTAGAATATCACATTATCATGAAACTCTTTTTATAGAAGAAGGTTTTCAATAGCTGAATTTGCTTGGACTTTAAAAGCTGAAGCATGCGATTTATTTGGAAATTTTTCATTTGCTTTAATCTTTTTCTTACTCATAGCTTAAATCCTCATTAAATTTGGTAGTAAATGGTACGGATGTTACTCTTTATGTAGATAAAAAAATCGAATAACCTTTGCCGACTAATTGTCCTAAAGGAATTGGATTTTACATTCTACATATACGCTCAAATGTCGTAGAAACACAAATACAAGATGTGGAAGCATAATATTTTGTTAATCATCTTAATGAAAGTGCGTTAATGACTATAAGTAATAATATCGTTAAACATAGAATTTTTTTTAATTTTGCAGACAATAAAAAATCATATCATTAGTTAAGAAACATATCATATCCTTCAATGTTTTAAAATTCTTTCGAAATTTATCCTGTAAATTTTGAAATTTGTAATGTAAATCTGTTTTCATCATTAAAAGTATTTATGATATTTATATGTGTAGAATAAAAATGTTTAATTCAAAATTTTGTGAAAAATAAATATTAATAGAATTAAATCGCACATTAAATAGAATTGAATTTATTTAGCGTTATTTGCAAGGAATTTAATTTCAGATGGAATTCTAATATTCTGAAATCCAACATTTTGATTTCTTAAAAGAATAATTCAGATTTCTGATCTATTGATAAGTGCATGAAATGAAATACACAAATATACATTAAAACAAAAAATAATTGAAAATGTATGGGATTCTCTCTAAGCAACTCGTACAAAATTCGCACCATTTTTAAAAAAACGTAAAATATAAACAAAATAATTATATAAATGATGATATTCTAAAATTTTATGAAAAATAGACTTTCTAATCAAATCTCAGACTGGCTTATATGTGTACGTTTAATGAAAATCAATGTTAGCTACTCTTTAAGTTCCTTGTTACTGAGAGTCTTCCTAATTCTTGATCTATAAGTTCTAGGAATATATTCTATATCATAATGAATAATGACGCCTACTCCACTTCAACTATATTTAGTGTCACTGTCACTATATATGACAAATAGTTCAAGATTACTGAAGAAAATGATTTCTTCTTGGCTCACTGGATGGTAGAATTTATAAATATCAATTATAGTGAAATATTGAAAATGAGCATTTAGGCTAAAAAATTCAGAAGAAAAATTAGTTGATGCCTTTTTTAATACATATCCTCTACAGTTAATGCAAAATTAAATTTCTTTTTTGCTTCCTTAATGAAATTTTTTAATTTATTGGTTTTTTTTCAAAATAATTCATAAATAATGAAAATTTCTAAAAAAAGTAGTTTTGAGAGAAGTAGCAAAAATATCACAAGGGATTTTTTAAGACTGCTATTTGCATTCGCTAATGAAGAGCCACTAAGAATTAATAAATATTTGGAATCAAGATAAGTAATTTTTGACAGTAAATATTCAATTTTATCATACTTTCCCCTAAATGTAATGAAGCTGTAGATAAGATTGAATTTACTATGATTCATTAGTCCTTTTCTCTGACAAGATTTTTCCATTGTTCTAGGGAAGGAAGGAAAAAAAAGATGAAAACTTCAAAACGCAAGTCCTTATCTTACTATATAGACTTACTATATATATTATTAAGTGTTCGGAGATCCTATACAGTTATCTTCCCCATAGAATTAAAATTTTACTAAAGCTTTCTTTAAATTAATAAACATTTAAAACTGAATTTAAAGAAATTTTGAATCTGGTGTTGGAAACTTACCGAGGTCAGTTTAAAGGGTGCTAGTGCCCCCATGTCTTCAACATGATTATTTTGAGGATAGACTAATGATACTATATCGGTGCCATAATCACTGGATGAAATCAAAAACGCAAAAATTTGACAGATACCATGTTTAAAATTTTGAGCTTTCAATTCATTGTCCTGTACAAGAATATTTTTAAAGTAAAATATTATTTGAAAACAAAACGGCTGTTAAACTATAAGAATTGGAAGGAAAATTAGATGAGAATATAAAACATTTTGAGTTAAAGAAAAGCTATTTAAGGTTTAAAAAAACAGCGAATATAAATATGATTTATGTCAAATGAAATTAAAAGTTAAAATAATAGTCAATAAACTTTCCATCTTCATTGATTTTTTTATTGTTCAGTAGGAATTAAAACCATATTGTTTATTATAATCATAATTTATGGTAATGCGACGTAGAGTTAATATACATATTATATTAACTGCATTATATCAAATAGATAGCATACACTTTTAGGAATACATATGTCTATTAAAGACTTTCAGTTGTTTAATTATTTTTATTCAGAAACAAGTTTATGTTTTTAAATAGTTCACACAATTTTAGTAAAATGATATAAAATTCATTAAAAATAAATGAATTCATTGATTTAAACAACGAAGGTATATTTTATTTATAAGTTATTTTTATTAAACTAATAAGTACATTTTCATGAAAACAGCTTGTCGAAGTAATAAACTGAAGCAAAATCAGAAAACGCTTCGAAAAATCTAAAAAATCATGAATTTAGAATCAATAAGTTTTTCTCAAAACTTATTTTATTGCATTATTTTAGAAACTTGTAAATTTTATTGCCTTTTTTCTACATCTTGGTCGTGTAGAAACTATACTTTATTTTATAATTAAAACATGATTCAATGCCGCAATAATTTAATTTAGTACAAGAATACTAGCGATTCTAAATCATTTGCCAAAACAGGTATATAAAATTTTGTATTACCATATGTAAAAAATACAGTATTATTTTAACTTTATTATTTAGATACAATAAATGAAAGAGTAGATTCATTAGCAATTAGAGCTGCTTTTGAGTTGTGTTAATGCCCTTGATAAATTAAAGCTTATTCTTCCAATCATTTCCTTTGTGAGATTTTAGCTTAAGTAAAATCCACTATTGTGGTGATACATCTAGAACAAAGAAAACCATTATTCAGGATGTCACTTTATATTCTCTACGGGATGAAACACAAAACTAGGGAAATAAAGCGGATTAAGACATTCTTCATCTTTTCTGAAGGGATTATTAAATGAACATATATTTTAAATGGCAAAGTTCAAATTCCTCGAACGAAACTATGTTTTCTCAGTTGGAGTATAGCAGTCAAAAGAAGAAAAATATATCTAGAACCATTAAAATTGATTGAAATGTTTAATTTCTACAGAAAACGTACTTCGCTTTTAATATGATATTAATTGTTTTAAATTCAGGTAAAGTTATGATAAACCTTTATATTAGTTTAAAACTGAGGGGCTTTGTTTAATTTAGCTGTATTAGCGTTCTACTTTAACACTATTGCTACTTTGGGACGTACCTGATAATTTTGAACCACGTCAGTTGACAAGGATGGCAACTGAACGACCACTCTCTCTTCAACCTTCCGCTTAACACTAGCGGGAGTCGTTTGGGCCAGATTTATTTAACATCCACCGTGCACATTTATACATCGATTCTTCTGTGAAATAGAGTCTCGAACCTGTAGACTTCCAGTTCCGGGGCCGAGACCTAACCACCAAAGCATCAATACCTATCGAAACGAATAAGAGTTCAGTTTTGTTTAATATATCGGAAGGTACCCAATAGATTTGACCCACTGTCTAATGAAATTTCAGACACCAACCTATTTTTATCAAGCTTTTTTTTATTTTATCATCGAAAAGGCGTTAGATCCTTAATGCGAAGTTTAATATGCTCTTAAGTCCATATATAGTTGTTTTTTTTCTGTGTGTAGCATAGTATTTAGAAATTAAAAGCCCATCCATCCCTTTGGGTAACCCCCAGTCTCGAAATCTAGGAATTACCTCGACCATAAGACCAGTGGAAACGTAGGTACAAACATCACCTCTACTATAAATGATTTACTCGATAAATTACATTGTAATAGGAAATCGTGTGTGCTGCAATAGACATCTGCACTTGTAAGTATCGTGGGTAATGAATGTGCAGGTGCTTAGATCAAATAAGTAAAAAAATTTGTCCAACCTGTGTGTGCCATCACACTTACAGATGAGAACGCTGTGGTCAGGTCTAGACTTTAGGAAACCTTCAATCAATTTTTTATCTATCTAGAAATGTAACCCCTACACTGGCTAGATTAAGAGTAAATTATTATAAAGGAATAAAGATTCTTCTTGATGGGACAAGAACCTATATTTACTGCAAGAACTGCCCAGAAACTCAACTCCCTCGACACAGTTTTGTGTGCCTATTAATTGCAGCAGATATCTTAAAGCATATCTAGTTACTGCTGATGGTTCCCCTTTGGGAAATCCTTTACAATTCTGAAACACCAAAAGAAGTGGCAGTCCGGATCTTTGAGCATATCCAAGACTTTATTTCCTCACCTTTTGCATTGCCATGGACATCACGGTCACAATGATTAAAAGCAAATGGATACATAAAATATAATCATCATTCTGACTGAGCTTCCAATAATCGACTACTAATCTCTGAATCATTAAAAATATCGTTTTTAAAAATAAGACTTATAGGAGCATTGGAGGAAATTAATCCTGTCTATCAGCACATGAGTTCATGAAGGAAAAACACACTGAAAAGCGCCCATCGATAGAGAAGCAATATTTTATCCTCATTGAAAATAAAAAATAAAAAATGAAAGGGGCCAAAAGAGGAAGTAGAAAAGAATAGAGGATTATTTTTTGACAAGCGGAGAACAGGTGGTGACATTCTTTCAAATATATGTTGCACATTGTCACTGCAATATGTTTCTTGAAGGATTTCTTTACCAATAAAAAAAAGAAAGAAAAGATTTACAAAGAAATGAGGAAATATTGCTTTCTGATTAAATATGGGTTTTCTTTTTCTCGGGTAGTTTTAGAAATTTATTGTTTACTCGCCCTAAATAGGGTTAAATTTAGATACTACAAAGAGTTTTACTAAGGGAATTTACTTCAACTTTTAATTCATTTGAAAACATTAGACGAAGAAACGAACGATGCCGTTGTTATGTTTATCTTTTTTTTTTAAAAAAAAAAGTGGTTTTCGTATTATGTAAGAATGTTTTTTATTTGTTTTCTCCTTATAAGTTATTAAAGAAGCACTTAGTCATTTTATTGATTTTGCTTAAGAAATTACTTGCCACTAATGATAAATGCCGAAATTACTTGAAGACGAAGTGAAGATGATATTTTAGCAGAGGAGACAAAAGTTTAACTAATTATTGAACTTTCGATTCTAATACTATTTTTTGTTACAGAATGTATTCAAAAGAATATAAAAAAATCAAAAACAGAAAAATATGCAAGAAAAAAATTTAATTTAATTTAAACCATTTACATCGACAGAAAGAGAATAAAAACCGAACTAATGGAAAAAGGCGAAATATTATTATTTTTAAAAGAATTATTCAGTATTGCCAAACAATTTTGTCATAATTTCAGTAGAGATTAAATTAAGACAAAAATTTCTTACCTGGACAAAAATGAAAGGATTTACTTAATTTATGCGTGTGCTTTAATGGAAGAGATTTTCAAAAACTAGAACAGAGAATTTTGCACAGTTGTGAAATCAATATATTTCTATTGATAATTTACTACATATTTTTTCTAATGCGCTGTCTATATGCTTAAATTTCACCAAAATGGATTTATCATGAAACTCCTTTGCTAATATAAACGATTTATACTCAAAAGGCAATATCTTTTATAATTTAACTAAATTTTGTATTTCCAGTTTTATCCAATGAAAATCCGAGGAGAGATATGTATTCATCTCTTCAAAAAATCTTTTCGACGCTTGAAGTGTGGAATGGATAACATGGAGGGGGTTATTTTGGGTACTGTGTTCAATAATATTCTCTACTGAGCCCGATACTGTTCTTTAATTAGAGGGGTCTGCAATTCGGGAATCTACTTTATAGAAAGTAACACTGCATTGAACACTATTAATGTGATTGTGATTAGATCTGTATCGTAATAATCGTGCTGAAAAAATTTGAACCTAAAACCAAAGCATATATATACCATATATTAAAAAGTGTAATTCAGAAGAATAAAAAACACACCCTCTAACGCAAAGCAAAATTTTGAAATTCAATCTTTAATTTTAAGTCATTTGATACCTTTTATACGAAAAATTGTAAGAATTCTAAGAATGAAAAGTGTATTTCTATTTTAAATGTGTAACTGTAATAAGAATTTGCGAAGAGAGATGATATTAGTATTTTCCTCTCCATAGAGCTTAAATCAAATGTAAAGTATAAACAATATTTTTAAATAAATATTATCTTTCTATGTCTATTGGAACCAATTACCTGCCTGGGGATGGAATCTTATTGCTAAAAAATTATAAGCGAAAGATTCAGAATTAAGAAGGGAGCTAATTATTGATAGAAAGTCTGATTTCCCTTCACTTTTGTTAAAGTTTAATTATGCGTGATTTAACTCCAAGTTTATTGGGCTTTCACATCTCTCGCAGATTTCTTTCTCTGTCAGAAAGTCTTTGAGAATATTTCCCATTGTGAGAATTCAGATATTTGAAAGGAGAAGGAGCAATCAGAAGAAAGTTTTCCTCCACTTTTCTGTGGAAGGGTGCCAATGAAATTTCATTCAACCGGCAAGAAAAATCTACCATTTCCCAGAAAGTAGAAGCCTTCATAAAGCCATCAAATCCCAACGGCAAAGAAATATCGACTCCAAAAATAAAGATTAAGCATATCCTGTGAAAAATCATACATTTACTCTGGAATCCGTTTGAATCTGGTCGATATTTAAATAAGAAAATAATCCCAACTTTTATAATTTTATCTGATGCTATATATATATATATATATATATATATGATAAGAGCTAATAAAAGCATGTTACCCCCCGTTAAATGTTTTTTTAATGAGTGCAATCATAAAAATACTTTTGATTGGAAAGCATACTTTCAATATAAATTCTGAGAAAAAAATTAGATTATTGTAATTATTTCATGATTTCAATATAATGAGAAAGTAACAGAATAGTATTAGCAAGTTGGAAAACATTCTAGAGATTAAAAGACTGTGTGATATTGTTATTATCATAATAATGAAAGTTTTTTAAATCATGATTTGAACTTGGTCACTTATTTTCATTCATTTAATCCATCACATCTGCACTTAAACGCGCATATTAAGCAAAGAATAAGTGGTTTATTCTGCAAATAAAGGAGACATATAATTCTGAGAAAAGCCCTAAATTTAATCATGTCCAGGATAACTTTGATATTTTAGGGCTCGGTAATTGTCCTCTTAAAACTCTGTTTCATTTACTGCATATCTTGATAAGAATCTTTAAGACTCAGGGATATGGAATAGAAAAGAGCAACCACAAAGGGAGCATTATCTTACTCTAAAAACCATAAATATAGATGTTAGAAGAAAGTTAGTGTTTTACAGCTAACATTTTATGAACCGACCATTATCATTTAAAAATATTAATTACTTAAAAAATATTATCTATGATATTATGGCCATTTTGTATGAAATTATCATTTTTGATAGGTATTATTTTGTTTTACTTTAGTAAATTTTAATCTAATGTGTTGATTATTTTTCTTGTTTTAGAAAATTGAGCATAACGCATCGATAACTTTAATTACAACTGATAGAAGAAAAATTAGAAGTATTTTGATTATGAAACCGAGTTATAATTAGAATCATGAATCATAGTTTGAAATAAATAACATTTTCTCTTGATTTTGTCTATTAAAGTCGCAGAGATTTAAATACACTGATAATGTTTTAGTAATGCAATGGTGATTGCAAAAAACCTTCAATTTTCTAGTCACAGTTTAAATTGTGATATCTGTTATCTTCCATTATTTTCCTAAAATTACGCAACTACTATGCAATAAAAATAAATAAAATACGATGTATGCCATTACTTCTCAACATTAATGAAATGAATTTAATACGAAATTTTCAAACATCCTGGAAGAAAATATGTTTTAACTATGTCTTATTCAAGAAAATTATATAAAAATAGATTCTATTTTCTCATGGAAAAAATTAAGATAAAAGTATTCAGGTAAAATATTTCAATGTCGTTATTTTTTAAAAGTACAATTAATGTTTTAATGTAGAAATACATTTTGTCATTGTTTTCAGCACGATAAATTATTAGAAATTTTCATTACAATTTAAATGATTTGAATATATTTTTAGTTTTCTTATAAATCTGATCGCTGAGGGATTTTTAAATTTTTTTAGTTCGTCTGATGAATACATTTTCACAGATCAAGTCATTTTAAATATCTTAAGAAAAGCACAATGTTCCTCATATTATAATCTTTATGGAAAAGTATATTCAATAACATAACTAAAATTAAATTGTTGCGATTCAAAAATTAAATACAGACTTTTTGAATTTGGACATTTTTTTAAAATTTTGTAACGTTTTCTATCACTCCATTTCTTTTAGTCAGCACTCTCCAGCCACCCATTTCCTTTATATCTATTAATTTTGATATCTCAAACAAAACTAAATTATTTTCTCACATGATAATAAATTGTAAATATATTCAATTCCCACAAAAATGTTTCATAAATTCATTAGATAACAACATAAAACGCAAACAATACATATATGACAAATATTTTTATAAATTTATTAGAAGATAGAATATGATCCTTCTTTTTTAGTATATTTTCTTAAGTTTCTATAAGTTTACCCTTTATATATCTTGTTCAAATTTTCAATTGTTGATAAAATACTTTTTATTCAATTAGTTTTTTAAAAACTTGTACTGGATGATGTTAATACATATTTTTTTAAATATTAATTCATTCATAAAATCTGATTAATTTTTTAATACATTAAGTAGAGTTTTAGCAGATTTTAATGAACACTAAAATCAACAAGCAGTAATTCAATCTTTAAAAGGCAAAGATTTCAATATTTTTCATTTGAAGGTGAAGAATTCGAGTTCAATTCTTGCGGAAAACAATTTTTTTGATAAATTATTTAGATTATTTTAATTTTTTAATAAAAAATAACTAAAATAAAAAAAATGTTTTTTGATCTAAGTATGGATTGAGATATATTAAAAAAACATTACTTGGTAGAAATACGCTTTGAAACCCAACCTGTTCTCTAGCACAGCAACAGTAGCAGTGGCTGTGAAAATAAAAGAATCACTTCCTGTCTGCTTGTTTTGGCGAAATATTCCCTCTTAAAAAATATAAATATTCTCTGTCCGTTTCCTTGGCGGGGTTTTTAACCATTTATTCGACGATGCATGTACATGCTTCGAATATCTTTTCGGCCTTAGCAGATGATTGCATCTATTTGCATATAACTCTCACTTTATGTTAGTGGAAAAACTCTCAGAACCCCTTTGAAAGCGATATATATTTCCCTTCAGAGCTGATTCAAAGGGCTCGAGGTTGTTAAAAATATGGGTATTGACAAAATAGACTCTCAAAGAAGTCATACATGTATACTAAAAAGTATTTGGATAATTTACAATATTTTATTTTATTATCCTTTTTTTCATGTTACGGCAATATTTTTGACTAACAGAATATTGAAAGTCACTCCACGTTGTATGATGTTGAAGGGATTGAGTTACTACACTAAAATGAGAAGAATTTTTTTCTAATGTTTGCATAAATTGATATAATTTCTGAAATTTTATTATTTTTATAAAATTATTTGTCTTGCAAAAGAAGATTTAATGCTTATATCTCTCTCATTTTTTATCAAATGTAGTATATATTTAATATATGACTGAAATGAAGGCCAGAATAGTCTGTCTGGGTAGACATTGAGTTAGCATCCTTTGGGTTGTGAATTGGAGTCCTACCACCTGATGATTCTCTGTGTGCACGACAACTGGAGAGAACATAAATTTGTTGTAACCACAAAGTATTTCCAATCAAGTTGATATCGCTGAGAGTTCTTGGATCAGAAGAGATCGTTAGCTGATTCAGGTCTAAAATATGTTCGGCGGATGAGTAAAGGAAATGTATGAAAGAAAGACTTCAACGTGAAAAGTATTCTGGCGCATGAGTACCTGAGGCCTGCTCTTAACCTTAGAGGGCGCTACTGAAATAAGAGACGCTAAAACCCGTGTTAAAATCTCTGACATAATTAGCGAGCTTGATTATGACAAAGGTCTTAAGAAACAACATACTACTGAAATATATCAGATTTAAGAAAAAAAATAACGCTGATAATAGAGATTTGATGTACAATGAAATATATCATTCTTATTTTTTTCACAATTACATAGCAATGAAATATATTATTTATTTCTTAGAAATATGTTTAAAATATATTTTTTATTTAATTACAAGACAAATAAGAAATATCAAATAACATTCTTTGTTTTAGTTTTTTATCATTCTATCCACATGTGTTTTGTTCCAAAATCCAACTAGGATTTAGGAACAAAAGTTTTAAAAATATACGATTAGATTAAGAAGATGAGATTAGAAATATTAGATTAAGAATCGTCTAATAATTGTTTATCGGTTATTTTTGTTTGTCTTCTTAAAAATACTTTCTTTATTGTGGGCAAATAAAAAAAATAGAATAAATTATTATCACTAATCATTTTTAATACGTCTTTATAAGAGTTACATGTGATAGCTTCAATTTAAGATGGACGTCATGATATTTTTAAATTCCATAATAGTTTTATAATCTTCTAAAGCTCTGAACAGAAGTCAGATGCAGTACTGCACAGTTAAAAGTCTATATACTTAGCACTTTATTGCCACTTTTTTATTTGGGTAACACTAACATTTTAATTTTAAATAAATATTTAAGGATAAAATATACGGAAATCTACTAATAATTAATTTTAATAAATAAGAATCTACGAAGAGAAAAATATTATTACTTTTTTATTGAATAAAAAAATTATGCTTGGTATATTAAAAAAACAAAAAAAAAACTAATATCTTTCTTATTTTATAACACTTTTTGCTTGGGTTAAAAATTGACTTCTTTAAAAAGAAAGTTCATAGATATTTGGACATTTCACATAATGTTGATTTCAAATAATAATTTCTCTAAATGTACTGTTTGCATGTTGATTGATTATATTGCATGGCACAAAATCCTAATAATCAATGAAGGAATGATTTCATTAGGAAAATAAAATAATTCAACGACACTTTTAACGTGAAATTTTTAATTATTAAAACGTTCATTATATAAAACTCTTTCAAAATCATCCACATTTTATATAGAATTAACAGGTATCTGGATTAGAAACCCTTCCTAATCCCAGATGGATTCAGATTTCTGTTCTTTTGAAATGATTTATTATTTGCTTGGCAGTCAAGAAAAATAGACAGTCCAGAAAAATAGGAGTGTGAGTGATCAGTGGCTTTTGAAGTAAAGAAGAGCAAATTTATTTTAAACTCAGCGAGTTTCTTATGAAATTAGTAGTTTATAAAGCAAAGGCAGTTTTTGTCTTTTAGAAAGATTTGTGACTATAATATACAATTATTTATCGGAAATTATATAAAAATAAGCAGTAACACAATGTAAGTAAATGGATGACTAGTCAAGAAAATTATTTTCTGATTTATATTATTTAGAATCTTCTCATTTTTGCAAACAGAATCTCAGGATATGTCCTCACGAACAGTGCAAAAATACTTTGTTTGGGAAACGTCCTCTACACTCCACAATCAGATAAACAAGGAAATAAGAAACTACATAAATTGTTATTGAAATCTTCACACACATGTGATTTTAAGAAGCAAAACAATTCTTAGTAAGCTAATTAATTAATTGAAATTTTTTTACAAGTTTTTAATGCATAAAAGTATGTTGCCTAGAGTTTTCCTATATATATTTGATGAAAACACATTAGAACGTTGAAAAATATTATTTCTTAACAATATGGCGGATTTACTAAAGTTATAAGAAATAAATTATTTAGCGAATAAACTCCTTTTAGTTAATTAATGAAATGAACTTCTGTTTCTTTGTCGATCAATATAAACTACAAAAGTTGTATACATTTTTTTCTGAAAAAGTATCCGTTTGTTTAAGATTGCATAGTTGAAACAAATTAAAATGATTTTGAATTTTTACTTTAATTTTCAGCATAGGAAAATAATGCCATTACTTTTACTAAATTCTTATATTTCTGATAAGATTGATTTGTATTTAAAATAATAATTAAAATTATATTTATTTTTCCTTAAGTATACTGCTTTTAAATAGTTGTGTTTTATAAGTAAAACAAGTGTTTAATAAATCTCCTATGTTTTTGATCAGAAAGCAAGAAAAAAAATAATGTTAGGAAAGAATCTAAAAATTTTGAAAGAATTGCCTGCCATTGCGACAGTTGAAACTAAACATTCAGTTTAATCGAGAAAAAGAACATATATATAATTCTTTAATGGAAGTTTTTTCAAATAAACATTTCTTTAATTTTTTTATTACTACGCATTTTATGCTCTGTAAGAATAAGACCATAATTCTTCTTCCGTTACTGCCCAAAATTAGAATTTAAAAATCTATAAAAAAAACCACTTTAATAGAATTAATTTCAGAAATGAGAATGAAAATACTTTTATCGCTTTTTGTAAAAGACATTTTTAATGTCCTGTCAGTTGTCCTCTCTTATATTTTAAATCAATTTTAAGAAACGTTTTCAAAAAAATAAAACTTTATCTTCAGAAATTTAATTTTTGCTCCATGTAAAATTTGTATTACAAAGTTAAAAACTTTATGACATTGTTAGTAATGATGGAGAGATTCCTTAATTTTATTGTTGTGAAAAAATTATATTAAAATTTTTTAAGTGAAAACTTAAACGATATGAACTGCCATTTAATTTTTTAGACATTACTTTTTAAATTAAAAAAAATGAACATTGGAATTAAGAATGAAATTAAGCATTCTTGAATGAAACGAAATTTACGAATGTATTTTTAAATCTTCTCATAATGGGGTGTAAAAGTTGTTTCTTTTGTATAATTTCACCATTAAAAATTTCATTTAAAATCATTAATTTTATTAAATTATAACTTGTTTCAGATATGAACTGTAGAGTAATTTCTAGTCATGCCACTAGTTTTAGTTTTGTCCAAAGAAATCATATAATTGACAGTTCTAATTATCTCTTTATTATCGATTTAAGGGAGAAAACTTATTTGATAATTTTGATGATATGAAACTTAGATTTGAAACTTAAATTTAGTTTACAAAATCTTTCCTTTCAGTTTTACATGTAATTTAAATTATTTGTCATATATCTTTCTCTATAGAAAATTTTTAATAAAATGTTATGAAATTCAATGCATTGATAATTAGTGAGGAATTGAAAATTATCATTGATCAGTCGTTTCTTCAGCAGAAAAAATGTATAAAAATTTTAAGGGAATTAGTTTAGAAGTGATGGGAATTTATGGGAGATTTTTTGAAATATAATTTTGTTATTAAAACTATGATCAAATTGTCAAAAAAGGATTTTCAAGAATAGTAATTGAAATTAAATGACAAGAGAGAAAATATATCATTTTTAATAGAGCTTTCTAGTTTTTTAAATTTTATAATTCCCTTATTGCGGTATCTTGGTATAAATTTATCTCATATTCCGCATTAGTTCCTTCCGATAGTATAGGATGGAGATTTAATAAAATGAATGGATTAGTTAATAATTTATATTTTAATGTTGCTCTGAGAAAATATTAATGTGTATGAATTCGAAACTTTAGAAGCTCAGAAAATTGTTGTAGAATTTGATTAATAATTCTATCTTTATTACCATTTTGTTCATCAAGCTAAATTTAACTCTTGTTTTTTATTTTTATTTTTTAATAACTCGAGTTATTTTTTTTTCACTTCTTGACACATTTTATTTGATGCTCTGTTTTCTTTTCAGAATTGTTCTATTTCACCCCCTATTATTGAATATATTGATTCAAAATGTTTAAATGAACATTAACAATTAATATATTTTATATGAATAACAATTACCAAGTTCGTAAGCTAATCTTAATTTTTAAATAAACAATGTTCTAATTTAAAATTTTAAAAAGCTCTTCGACGCTTTTATTTCTCTCTTTATATATTTGCCAAGTTTGGTAGATGTATATCAAACAGTGTTATCTGTCGAGCACTAACATCCGCCCACACTCACTTATGTATTTTCCTCATTAGTATAAATAACTACAACATATAGACTGCTGCATATTTAGAATGAAAAGAATTTCTTTTTATGTATTATATGTCATAGATTGATCCTATTCTAAAAATATCGATCAGACTTAATAATTAAATAAACTTTTATGTTTTATAAAGCTAAAAAATTTGATGTATAGAAATGCGATTTAACAATTATCATATAGTATCACTGAGTAACAAATTAGAAAATTCCAGGTCTTAATTAATCAATGTCGTTTAAAAAGCTGTAATTCGACATGAATGATTTGAATACTTAACAAGAGTTAAAAATAATTCTTTCAGTCATGAAAGAATCCATTTCTGCGTGGTTAAATGATTAAAGCAACAGTGACTACTCACGTTGTTAAACATCTTTTGCATTAAACAGCATCAAGAGAATCGCTTAATTTGCGTAGCAGGGAAGTGCGATTAATTATGGCGGCATTATTGATTCACAGTCGGATCATCCACTGATGTTTGTAAACGGATTCTGGCAGAATTCAATTCGATATTTGTCTCCCGTTGCATCCTAATTGTTTCAAAGAGCATTACTGGAATGGTATAAGGGTAAGTCTAATCAAAGCACTTGTCTCTATTAAGCCTGGAATTTCTTATTAATTTCTTCGATAAATTAAAACTATTGGGAACTGAATACGAAGTCTTCATAATGATTTGCTCTGAAGTGTTCGTTCATTTGGATGTCTTCAAGTCACGTGTATCCTAATTGTTTTAAAGCGAGTTCGGGATGTTGCATTTGAGTGCGTCCAATCAGACGTCTGCCTTTATTAATCCTGAATGTTCTCTAATTCCGGCGATCAGTTAAAATGTTGAGAATTCAATTCGAGGATTTTATAATGTTTTGTTCTGGATCTTTTATTCTTTTTTCACAAGCATGAATGAACTCTTTTATGCAAGTTAAATAAGCAACAATAAATTTTATTTTGAATATACAACAGTAACACTAAGAATAAAGTTTCAGGACAAATAAATATGAAATAAACGAATTCAGTTTTTAATATTTTATTCTATAATATAGATTATTTTCATATTCAATAAATACGGACACCTGAACACTCTTACTTGCAAACACCATTATTTCAATGGATTTTTAAAAAACTAGGTTTTGCACGAAGACAAGACGTAAAATTAAATACTAACAGTATGTAATAGTATATTCTGTAATTGTTAAATTTACTTGTATTCAAAGATATATTTTTAAAATGATATTCAATTTAATTTTATATACAGAGTGATAGATAAATATTTTACAATTAATATTAAATATAAATATATCTAAATTAATATAATGAACTCTATTATAATTTTTGCAGTTAACTGATCTAGAATTATGAATGTTTGATAGACATTCAACAAAATATAGGTACATTAAATAGCATTAAAATTTTAAAATAAAAGCATTTAAATGAATATATTTTAAATAGTTATTAAAACTTTTATAAATATTCTATGTCTTCGTAGTTTAATATTCCTTAAATCATATCTTAAAAATATGCTTAAATTTGTTTTCCTACTTCGGTTAGAAACAAATTTAAGACCAGCTTGTTAAATTTCCTTAATAAATTCTGTTTTCAGACAAATAGGTTTTGAATGATCTAAACGACTTCTGAAATAGAAATGAAATGGATATTAAGAAATAAGTTAATGCATAAAAGAAGTACTCATAATAACTGTTGTCCAATTCCTTAATGATTTAAATGATGAGAATTTTAAGGAATTGAATCTGATGAAAAGCAGATACATATAAAATCTGAATTATGTATTTGAACTCCCTAACATTTCATTTTGTTTAGTAATAAAAATTTTAATGCCTTTTAGCCATATATAAAAATTATTTTCGTAATAAAATACGGAAGGGAAGTTTTATTTCTTATTATTTATTGCTAATTTAAAAATATCCACGACTTAAAAAAGTTTAATTATATTTTTTATTGAAATTGCATCACTAAAGACTAGACCTTCTTGATGGTCATAATGTCATCTGAATTAATGGTGTTAAGAATGTCAATAATTTTTTTTAGTTTGCCTCTTTCTGTCTGCAGCGAAATATTTTAAACAAAAAATTCGATGGACATGTAGTACGCTCTTTATCAAAAGGCTTAAGCCTTCCACTGATTGGTCTAATTTTCTGTCATCTATCTGAAAATTTGTTCTTTAATTAAAAAAAGTAAACTTTTAAATTGCAGTTAGTACAAAGAATCTCTTATTAAAGTTTAATATAAAAAATAAAGACAAAAAGTAGTACTGGGTATAGAAATGTTATGTATAGAATATTAATCACAATTTGTGTTATGATTTAGTTGATTATTCAAAGAAAATTACTTTGAAATTTAGAAAATTCAATGCAATAAAATGGAAAAAATTTAAAAGCGATGACAGCGACAATATTTTTGTTGACATCTAGCTATATTTCATTAAAGAGTAATAGCGTTAACGAAAGGAACTTTTTTGAGTACGTTTTAACTTTCCAATATCTTGAAAATAACAAAGATAATACAATAAAAAATTCAAATACAATAACATTAAAAAAATTGTTTAAAGCCTGGTTTATAATGAAACGTACCTGAAAGAATTATCAGAATTTTTATATCTTGGTATCTAATAACAATGAAAAATGTTAGAACGGACGATAAACTGCAAAAATGAAACAAACAAACAAACAAACTTTGTTTATTTTAAACAATGAGACATAATGATTCAACAATTCGCTTAATGCATTTATTAAAATTTTATTAATAATTTATTTTTTGTTATTAGTAAAGAATTTAGTTAAGTGTTTGATAAAACAGAATATTTATCTTTATATCTCCTCAATTAATTGTACAAAAAGGCTCTTTATACAAGATATTAATCTTTTTATGAAACAATTAAGAAAAAAAAACAATTCACAATAATCTCTCTTATTCATAAGTCTGCACTGTACTAGATATATATATGGAAAAAAATCATTTTTCGTTTATTGATGAGGCATACAGTTAGGGCACTAAACTTGAAATTTTATGTATGATATACAGACTTTTTAAAGACTATTTATAACAATGGCTTTATCAAGAAAAATATTAGCTTTTACACAAAGTTTTTTCAGGATATTAAAATAAAACTACATAGTGGTTCTAATTAAAACTCCACTTTGAAATGGTAATTAAAGAGAAACTACTGGTTTAAATGCTATCCACCTTGGCAACAGTTTACTTGAGGTCATGGGAGTTTTTTTTCTCTATAAAAACATTTCAAAAACTCTACACCAGGGGAGGAATGGTACTGAATGTATTATTATTAAGCAAAACAAGACATAAATCCATCTGTTTATAAGGTGTTCAATAGTTTCTGATAGGTGTTAGAATACACGTGTAGTTAAAACGCATTACCGCGTTTTCAACAGTAGCACTTAGCGTAATCAAGAAGAATCTCAAGCACATGTCGGAGTATCCCATTGCACAGTTAAGCTAAATTGTTTTGATTATCACCATAAATAGTACTTTGGTGACAACAAACATTGAGTTTGTTTTGTAATCATTCATAAAAAGATAAAAACACATTTGCAACATATATCTTCATGTCCTGTTTTGCTTAATAATATTGCATACAGCGCCATTTTCCCTTAACGTAGAGTTTTTGAAATTTCTAAGTCCTTTAAATTATTATCAAAATTGATAAGTTCTTTATCTAAGTTCTAAACATTTCTTCATAATCTTTTAGAAAATATTCGAATTTTTTTCGTAAATATTTTTAAATATAGGCCTTTAGTATACTATTCCGTTGTATACGAATTTCAAATTTAAGATTTTCAATAATATTCACCGTTTTCTTTCGAAAAATCCAAAAAATACTTGGTAAAACTACAATAAATATTTCAAAATATTTAAAACTTTGAAAAATTGAATATTTTTAAATTTTAAAAGATTAATGCGTTCTAAGTTGAATTTTACATACACGGATTGATTTAATAATATAATGTGAAAATTTTATTAATTAGTGTTCATATAATTGCACCTAAAAACGCTCTGAAAAAAAAGATATTGTTTTAACTCCTCGATTAATTGTACAAATATTGGTACATTTATACTTATTGACTAGAAGATTTTTAAATCTTAATTAAGTAAAAGCAAAAATTTGCAATGAACTTTCTGTAAAATATTATTTGAAATTCATAAGCCTCTTGTAAAACATAAAAATTCTGAATAGTTATTGTACCATCTTCTCGAAAACCCTCTTTGGTTTTGTAAATTTTCCGAAAAAATTCAATTTCTGTCTTTAGGTCCGTAATTACTCAGTCACGTAAATCCTCCCTTGTATACACTTGTTCACAAGGGAACTAATGAACAGGGATTAAGACTTGTTCCAAACGCCTTCTACAAGAAGGGATTTGCAAGAATTTTCTTAAGCTATTGCTTTTCTTCTTCTTTCTTTTGAAAATCTCATTGATCGTAATTATGGTAATCGAGTAACAGATGTTTAGAACATCCAAGAGATAGGGAGAGAGAAACTCTATGTGACATTTATATATCATAGAAAATGATTTTTTAAAACTCTTTAGATGTGTAATTTTTGCTTGTATCCGACTGAAGAATGCGGAAATCAAAATGGTTTTTCTAACAAATTTAAAGATTAAATGAAATTTCAATACGAGTTTTCTTTTTGTATGTATTTTGAGAATTTATTTATGTTGCATTTTTATTTTTTATATAACAAAATTGAAAGTTTGATTCATTTTTTTCAGCATCAACATTTGTAATAACATATACCATTTTTTTAAAAATCTCAATGAGATTTTTATAGTTTATGTATGCAATTTCTTATTACATCATTTAAAATCGAAAACATCCATCGAAAAACAATATATACACAGATTTTCTTTGGAGTATTTTTTTATTTAGATAATATTAACATTTTAATTTTGCATAAATATTCCTGGATAAAATATAAATAATTACTATTTTTATGAAATTTATAAAATATAAATGTTCAAAGAAGAGAAAAAAAACAATCTTTTTATTGAATAAAAAATTACGCATAGTATATTACTAAAAACTGTAGTCTTTTTAATTTAAAACATATTCTGTTTGGATTAAGTGAAGATTGCATTAATATGGAAATTCATAGATATTGAAGAATCTCAAATGATATTTGCTTTGAATAATAGTTACTTTTGCCGGTTTATTGATTATAATGCATGATACACAAATCCCAATTTCCGATGTTGTGCCAGTAATTGATATGGTTAAAAATATAAAATAATTCATTGTATCATTTCATACGATCAAAGATTTAAGTATTAAAACATTCATTATATCAAACACTTTCAAAGTCATCCATATTAAATCTAGGGATTTTATATAGAATTAATAGGTGTCAGGATTAGTTCCCCTTCCTAATACCAGATGGCAGCGCATTTCCGTTGTCTGGAAAGACTATGCAGAAAATATTTCTTTTTTGCTTTTCAGTCCAGATAAATAGACGTTCAAGCGGAGTTTAAGCAATTAGGAGTCTGAGAGGAAAAACAGAGTAAATTTATTTTTTAAAGATCACGAAGTTTTTTAAAGATCATTTGGGTTTTATTTTATTTTTTTTATATCCATTTATAGTAATACATTTAGTACAAATGTATCATAAATAATAATTTTATTATGTTATTTATCATTTCGCAAATACGATGGTTTTAGCTTTATGTTACTCGATTTACAATGGAATTAAAAGCATTTAAACATATTTATGTGTTTTGTAGAAGAATTAGTTGATAATATAAATTAGCGTCATATTTTGATTTAGAATCATGGTTGCTACATTCTGAAGAAGATTATCAACAATAGAATTTAGAAACTTTCTAGAATTCAGAAATATACATATTATCAATCGGTAGAGATTGACAAAGGTGAGAGGAAAAAGACAGGCGAATTATTTTGAGTGAATATTAGAAATCTATGTGTTTTTGAGAGAGTATAAAGAAAAGTAACATCATAAAGATAAGAAAATATTAGGTTTTTGTAAAGATGAAAAACATGTTTACGAGTAAAGAACAAATCGATATTATAGAAAGAAATTAAAAGTGAAAGTAGATCTAAAATCGATATAAAACTTGATTTAAAAATTGTGTTCTAAAAATCTTTTACAAAATAGAGAAAATCGGACATACAAAGGGTACTGTAACTAAAACAAAGTAACATCATAAATTGAATACTACTACTAATAACAAAAACCACAACACTTGTGAATGGAATCAAAACTAAGAATAGGATCAAGATTACTCTCTTCAGATCATTCAGTACACTTTTCAAGCTTTTTTTTTGCAAAAATGGCTCTCAATTCTTTCAGAAACATTTCAAAAATTAGCGAGTTGACTTCCTCATTGTTGGGTTGATTGCGTCGTGTTCCGTCACTGTAAAGAAAGGGCCGCTTTTTCATCTAATTTAAATATCCCCAGATTAACAAATGTATAAAGGCTACCATATACTTTAAATTATAATTTAAATCAAGCAGCAAAATCTTCTTGTGTTAATAATGGAGAAGTAAATAATAATGGAATGTAAACTATGTTTTGTATACTTATAAAATGTTATGTGACCTTATATGAAAATGCACTCATCAAATATTTAATCTTAATAGACTTCAGAATAACAATCCGATGATTCATGTTTAAAGAACAATAGTTTGTGGACACATTTTATCATTTAATTTCTCTTAGAGAAAAATGGAAATTAATGTTATTGCAATGCAGGCATATTTCTAAATCTTAATAACATTGTGAGTACATTTTATAATAATTTACCCTAAATATTCGGCTTAAAAATTATGAAAAGTAAAATCACTCATGAGCAATTGAAAATAATATGTATATTTTTAATTTTTCATATATCCGTGAATACATAAAATATGTTTTTCAAATTTTAATATAATGCCACATTAATTATCTATGTGTGTTTTAAATCATCTGATTGAAAGTTATACATTTCCTTAAAACAGAAAGACTTTCGGAATTTTATTTGTAGAAAAACTATACCTTCCCAATAAAGGTACTAATGTTGAAAATATATAAATCAGTACCACCCTAAAGAATCAAAGCCAGTATTGAAGGTTTAAAATCATTATCTGCTTTTTAAAACAAGTTATATATAAATCTTTTATTTTATCACATAGTCTCTAAGGTTTTTCTCAAGGGACTAAATCTCCATTTTCGATTGTTAATTTTATTTTATTTCCTTTTATTACGTTATATAGTTTCTTTTTATTAAATTATATATTTTTTAAAACAATTCTTTCAATATTTGTGAGGAAATTTGGGAAAATGTATACAGCTCAATGTATACATTATTTTTCACCAAAAAACATGTATCTCCATTTTACATCGCATGAATGAATAAGGCGAAATAAGAGACTTCTGTATTACCCATAAGTTTTTATATAACAGTTAGGTGGATATTAAACTGCTGTATAAAAAACTCGTTATTTCATAAATTTACTTTCAAATTCAAAATATATCAAGAATCTTGATTGGGTTTTAAAAAAATACTTTAGTACATTACCATCAATCAATGCATTTGATACACAAATACGTTGGTTTGTCACGATACAGCTAATGCTCTCCATATTTGAAGGAAAGACAGTGACTTGGATTAACATACATTGCATGTTGTGTTAGGGTACATTGAATCCAGGATATTGTTGCACTGATCAGGTTTCGTGGCTGTATAGAATATGGACTACGCGTCCGTCGCAAATGCAAATACTGTTGAATAATGGAGTTTGATTGTCTAGATCATCAGTTTGTATCATCGTGTCGAGGATACGTATTTTGTACCGTTTTGAATTACAAGTGATTCCCAAATAGTAAAGTTGTAATTCGCTACTATACCATATTATGTGATTTCGTATTAATTACTCATTATAAGTTACTTTTCTGGAAAGAAAGTTCACAAAAGTAGCGTTTTATTCAAAGATGCTAAGGAATACAATTTTCTTCCGTTAGTTCTTTGCAATAAAATCTTTGGTTATTTGACTTTTAATGTTATATCTTCGTACCCTCATCTTTGTATAGAATAATCTGAAATTCAATTTTATACATTTTCTAAAAAAAGTCTTAGAAACGAGTTTTAGCTTCGATAGTTTTTGTATATGAATTACCTTTATAATTTGTCATTAAAGAAATTTTGCTAAGTATAATGCTTATTGAAGAAAATATAAATATTGAAATAAAACTAAATGTGCCTGTCTTATTTTTTAAATTATTCTTTTAAAACAAAAATATTTTGCTTTCTAATTTTTTTATAAAGTTGAGTTGCATTAGGATTTTTTTTTATTTTTAAACACACTTTGATCTAAACATTTTATAACTCCATCATTATTTATAGAATTTCAGATTAATAAAATTCATAAAATAAAAAGTATATTCTATGATACCGCTATGATTTTTCCAAACTCCGAAAAATTCACAGTAAAACCTTTTCAGTATTTGATATTTCAGTATAAAGATTTATATTTTTAGCAGAAATTTTAATGAAGTCATTCCATATTAATTTGAGTAATTTTTGTTTGAATAGGTAAAACACAATTAATACATTTATCTATAGAATAAATCTTTCTTGTTTCATAAAAATTAGTGAATTTTCTCTACATTGTTATTTTAAATTATTTTTCTGAATTTTAAACAAAAGAATACACGCGTTATTCTCTATAAATTTAAAAATAAATGAACAATAATGCGTAACAAATATTGATATCAGGACATGTAAGAAAATATCTCTTTTAGAAGTTTTAATCTTCAAAATCCTTCTAATGAAAAGTAAGCAAATATGTTTTGAGAAGGCGAAGTAAATTCCCTCTTGCTTCATGGATTGGAAATTTACTCATCGAAGAAAATCACAATTAATATATCTCTAAATTTTATGCCTATTTCAATCTATAATTTTTTTATGATATTGTGCCATATCTTAACTCTATGTGATGTTAATTTTAGATTTCTTATTGAAATAACTTTTTGATTATTAGATTACTTTGCAAGACTTTTTTTTCTTTAGTTATTTAAGTTATGTTTTCGATCAAATCTTAAAAAAGGACATTGTTATCATTTGGCAAAATAATTCTCATAACAATTCCTGTAATTGGATTGATATAAAAGGTGGTGTGGTTATCATGGCTTTTCTCTTCAGAACATTAATTGAATACAGTTATTTAAAGAATGTATTTAGCTTATTAAAATCTTATTATAGCTGCAACGAAAAACTGCATGTTAGTTCAAAATAATTGTATAACCCTTTTACTATTCATGATATAGATAAATTAATTAACTATATCTGTAATTCAAATAATTATATAGTTTTGTGTCATAAAGTATTGCTTCTTTGTTTACAATATTTTTATTGATGATGAGCTTCTACCTTCATATATACTTGACAGGTCAATTATTTATCTGGAACTCAGGAATGTTCCAGACATTGCAAATTCGATATCATAGATTATGAATTATTATATTAAATACGGATTTTTACAATAATGAATACAATTATAAAATTTTGCCATTTTAATATATCATCAAACAATTTTAAAAATCTGAAAATTTAAAGGTTTTCATGACTCAAAAAAGTATTTTAACAAGAAAATACCTAAGTTTAAATAAAATATTATCAAATAGGGAGATGAATTCTGCCACCAGATAATTTTTTTTCTTCTAAAGTTTAATACATATTTTCTTCGTTCATTAAATAGT
Source organism: Argiope argentata (assembly GCA_026289955.1). NCBI lineage: Eukaryota > Metazoa > Arthropoda > Arachnida > Araneae > Araneidae > Argiope > Argiope argentata. Next base: position 5,142,711 of record JAOUZG010035355.1, on the reverse strand, counting down.
AGGAACACAAAAACATATATTTTTTCTAAAAAAAATTTTAAAATCTTGTACATAATTTGCATTTCTGTATTAAAAAATTAGCTTTAATCAAAATACCTTTTTTACAATATATTTTTTTCATAGTAAACCAAGATCAAAAATACAATATTCTTATATAGAGAAATAATACTACATTGTATCTTTATCCTTCGTATAAAATTAAAAAAAAATAAAAATATTAAAATTGACAAAATCAATTTTTTCATTACATAATTATTGCAAATTCAAACAAAGTTAAAGTGAGCATTCGAAACAAAATTAGTAGCTTACATACGTAATATATTAAAAATTAATAGTGGAAATCATTTAAAATTAGAATATTTTGTCTTATATTTAATTTTACAACAAAAAAAGAGACCGAATTGGTCTTCGTATCTTGTATCAATTGATTCATAATTGAGTTTTACAACTCTCCTGACAACCCGCAGTGGCGAGACTCAGAATCATGACTCATACGTTTAAAAATACCCTGATTATTGAATATGATAGCCCCAGAGATATTACATCTACAATAGCAAGGCTTAGAACCGACCACTATAGAGGCATGAAAATCCATCCAGACAAAACAAGATCATATGTTCTTTGTAAACATTGCCATGATGTCCAGCTCACTCCTGGTCACATCCTGGAATGCCCAGCGGTGACCACGAGTATTTTGAAGTTGGGAATGGTTCCGATGAGGAGCGCTTTACGGGAGATTCTGTACAGTCCTGCTGCACCGCTGCTCGCAGCGGCTGTGATCAGGACTTTCGGTATAATTTGATGCCACTGCAGATCCATGAACACGAGAACAACAACAACAACAACAACTCTCCTCATTTTATCTTTTATTTTATTAACTCCTAGTTCTATGCTGCTTATTAAGTTCCAAGAAGCCGTTGTGAAGAAGAATGTAATGGAAAAATAATGAGTTTTTCGAAAGCAAACACAAAGCAAAACAAGATGCCTGACAGCGCGACGGCCGAGTTCTGTTCCCTGGGTTCATGTATGACGATTTGAACGCCGGGGCACATGTCGCTCATAATTGAATAGTGCTGATGGGAAATATATCTCCGGGCTAAAAAAATGAATCGGGGGATAGACAGAGAGACGTAGAACACAAAAGAAAAAGAAAAAGAAAAAAGAAAATCTGTGAAACAGAAAAGGCCTTTGTTTTTACGCAAGCGATGTTGATTCATTTTTCAAGTGCCAGCTACTTTCATTTTTTGATTGTAGTCCTTTGGCGATTAAAAAACCATTAGCCGAAGCAAAGGACCAAGTGTTTAGAGAAAGGGCTTGAAGGCCATGGTGTTTTTTGTTTTATTTTTTATTCTTCTTTTTTCGAAATTTCACGCGATATTCCCTTAAACTTAAAGTAAAGAAGGTATTTCGGAGAATGAAGACTTCAGAAGACTTGAAAAATCTTTTTCCAAAATTTTGTTTATATTTGTAAATATTTACCACGATGTGTTATTAAATTATATTGAAAGTGTATTCCGAATTTTTGAAAATATTATTTTAAGAAAAATATTTGTTAAGAAAGCCCCCCTCCCCAAGATATTTTTTAATGTAATTTTTAAAAACTTATGGCTAATTATTTATAAAAGAAACTTTTGCTAGATAATACTTAACTTTTATTTTTAATATGAAATAAATCATAAACTATTGAGAATTTTTTTAATTTCAAGGAAATTTCGCAATACGGAATCCTTTTTTATTGTAATTTGTACAGTAATTTTGTGCCGAGGACATATGGAAAGAACGACATTGGAGCTGGCACCACCGTCTTTAAGCTTCCACGCCACACGTGGTGCGTTTGACAGTGATGGAATTGGCGTGCGCTAGGCTCTTTTATGAGACAATTCTTCATTATTTCTTGTCTTTAGCCTGCAGCCTTCAGAGATTCCATGGCCGAAACCAGTTTTTCCCTCCTTAAATCAACACATTTTTCCTACATAATGTGAAAAAGTTTTGGAGTTGCTATGATCTGCTTTCACTAAACGAAATTGAAGGATTGTATTGTTGTTACTTATGGTACTTGTCACGGACAAGCCTCGCTGATACATCACCTTATTTTAAGACGAAGATACTCTTCTCCTGTTTTAAAGTAGCGCCATCTAGGGCAAAAAAGGCGACTTAGCTACCGACACGTCACAACCCTTTTTAAGAAGGTGGACTTCATTAATGCATATTCTTTCATTAATCTCAGATCCTAATTTAGATCTGGAACAAATAACGATCACCTCTGACCCAGTACTCCCAGTGGTATTACTCTCGACTTGGAAGACTTTGCAACCACGACAGATTTAACGAGCGCCAGCAGCCACACACTCGGGAAATCATTGGCCGGTGAGTTTCGAATTCGCAACCTAAGGATTACGTGTCCAAAGCTCTACCAACCAGACAATCCCGGCCCTTGAAGGACTGTATTTTATGTTAGTAAAAATATATATTTATACAAACACTTTCACTAAATACGGATTGGGATCAAAACACAGGCGTATTGCTAAGCAAAATTTCTTGATATGCAGAATAATTGTGAGAGAAAAATGCAGTTTCCAAAAAGATTGATACAAAACATACTAACAGGACGGAACGATGTTGAAATTAGATAACTAGAAAATGAACCTGGAATATTTTAATAAATGCAAACACTTAATAACAAATTTCTATTTTTCAAAAACAGAACAAAATATACAAATCTTAAAAAAATAACATAAACACAAGACATAAGAAAGTGGATTTACTTAAAATATTACGAGACCACAAAACATTTGAGTTGACTGAAAATTGCGTGTTGAGATTCATAAAACATTGTAATAAAAACTTTCAGTCAAAAGGAAGCCTTTAAGTTCACCGTGAAGGGATGATTTTTCATATTTCTTTATAACATTTACTTCTAAATTTAGAGAATATTCATAATAGTCTGTAAAACTACAATTGTAAAGAAAAATTACTTAATATATATCCTCTTATTATATACTAATTAAGGTTTTTGAGATTATATGTATTTTTTAGAATTATTAGTAACATCAATATTATTAATATCTATATTTTTTTAGTTTTGTTACACATTTAAAAGCAGTTGAAAGAACATTTTAGCAAACCTCTGAGTCTTTCAGGCACAATTTATAGGATTTTTGCAATGATACTATGCTTAATTTAATACAGAAAATAGACTATTCACGTTTAGTAACAATTAAATACGAGGATAAATAATTGGATAGTGCATTGCAAAGAATTCCTAAAATCGAATTTGTCTCAAACATTCTGAATAATAATTAAAGATAAAAAAATATTTTTATTAAAAAAGATTGTAAAATTTAAAATAATTTTATTGCAAAAAAATCGATTATTAGATTTTGACGGTGGCGTCGAAATTTAATAAGAGAAACCATCAAACGATTCTCCTTTTCTGTTAATATTTTAGAGTATTTTTGGGAATGAGACTAAACTGAAATTCTTCTATCTTCTTCTACATAGTTATATTTAGTATTCATATTTAAATAGACATCATGAAACTTCATTATAATGTGAGAGCAATTTAGTTTGATTTAGTTATATTAACTTCTGTTTTTTAAAGCAAAACTGGGATTATTTTGGTACGGATCTCATAATTTTGAGCCGCAGTCAGAGGACTAGGATGATACATGAGAGGGAACCCTTCCTCCAAGATGCCCATCACACCAGCGGGAGGGTTTGGGCACAACAGATTTGATGTGCTCAAGGTCTGCAACAGGAGGGGGTTTGATTCCCGAACCGGAGGCCCTCCAGTTCCGAAGCCCAGAATATACTAGCAAGTAACTGCTGTCCTATTGTAATGTGAGATTGGAATTTGGAAGACCTTGGATTTGGATTCAGGATTCCATTTCAGGATGTGTCTCCTTTCTATTCTGAAATCATTATTTTTAAAATGATAAACAACTCATTCTTAAAAACTTATTATGAAACATAATTTAAACATTTTTAAAACGTTTGATGTCGTTAAGAGAGAGGGAATCTTTAATCAGATCTGATAAAATCGTTTATGAAGGATAATGAAATATTGATTAAATTTTCGCTCAATGGGATTCCCATGATAATGAAGTAAGTTAAAATGCAAAATCTCTTGATGAGCTTAGTTCTGATGGAACTAAAGTTTACAACAAATCATGAGCGGTTATCTCCATAAAAGCTATTAATTATGGATATCTTTAGCGAAGATAGATTAATTATTTTCCAAATGATTATGAAACGGGTCGATATTTCGAACTTTTCCGAATTAGCATGACCGATGCGTTAATTGTAGTAAATAAATTGAATTTCAGGAGGTATTTTAAGAAATATACTTAGAAAGTGGATTGAATATTAATTGAGGCAAGGAAGAGAAGTAAATAAAATACACATTGTTCTTAAATGCTATTCAAACAAGTTAATTCATATAGGTGTGTATCGTTCATTGAGGTGTTGGGATGTATTACATATAAATAATTTATCTTGTTGATTACAATTTAGGATTTTGAGAATTTTAAATTACGAAACGTTTCTATATATAAAGCAGAATTTTGAAAAAAGTAAATCCTCCAATACCCAAGTAAAAATATATCGATAGAATTTCTTTAATATGTTTTGTTATCGATAGAAAAATTGATTAAATGAAAGCAAATTTATAATTAGGAAAACTAATTTTAAAATGAAGCTTAAAAATATATCTAATTAAAAAAGTAAAAAAAAAACCTGAATGCTTTTGTTTATTTATTTATTATTTTTATTTTTACAAAATTCTTTATGGCTAATAATTCGTTGGAAAGGATTGTAAAATGCTCTAGACGAAATGAGTTGTGATTTGATAATCTTGTTCCAAGAATTAAACTCATGTATAAAATATTTATTAAAAGTTTGATATAATAGAAATAATTCCTGAATTTAAAATTCAATTATTACTTCAGTAATAAATTAATTTTAAAATTCAGTAATTAGCCCCGAGCTAGTTTCTGTTAAACTATATAATTAAGCTACTTTCAATTTATATCTTAGGATACTTGGATACTTGATGATGTTTTATGTATTTCAGAATTAAAAATCATGAAACATGCATATATCCCACACTTAAATCTATGTCAACTAAATCAATAAGACGAGCTTATATTCTATGCTAGTATGTTGTTGGTAAATGTTGTGTTATTGCGTTCATATAGCACAAGTTGTTTGATTTATTCGCAACAAATTGAGGTAATATTTTAAAACTATTTAAATGCTTTGATATAATTTATACGTTAATCAATACATACTGATATACTTTATTTATAATACTGTAAATGATTTGATAAAATGCCCACCATTTAGAAAGCAGTTTGAATTAAAACTCTGATAAATTTTCAATCGTTTAAGAAAAGAGATTTTTAACTAATCGTCTTTAAATAAATTATTTTAAGATATAGAATCAAAATTTTCAAAATAACTTATTGTAGAAACTAATAACTAGAAAGTTGAAAACCAACCACATTTTTTTGAAATCCGTTTTTTTATACTATTCTTTATTATTGCATGTATTGTTCGATACCTTAGTCAAAAAGAAGCAAATTTTCTTTAAGAGGAAATGAGTTTTGATATTTTTAATGAGAGCAATTTTTATAGTATTCGTTGACTTCATTTAGTGTGCTTTCTGATTTCAAAATATTTTGCATGAATTTGATTAGACTTAATTCTAGTGAATTTGTTTTGAAATAAGGAAATCTTATTCATGTAAACTTGAAATTCTCTCAAAGGTTGGCAAAACGGTAACGGTAAAAAGACGCTTTAATATTCCTTAGTGCTTAGAAATATTCATAAACATGAAAAGAAAATTAAGATGCCAGAATGAATTCCAGAGATGAATATATCTCGAAATTCACATTTCTGAAAGCGTTTCATTGTTTGCCAGCCATGCTATGTCTTGAGGAATAAAAGTTGCCTCCTTTATCAAAGTTTTCTTTATTGTTACCTTGAGAAAATAAATGTATTTCATTATTGAGAATGGCATTTTTCTTTCTTAACAATCCATAATTTATATTTTTTGAGCCATAACAAATAATTTTTCATTATCTCTATGCAATTTATATTTTTAGTAAAATATTGTTTTTGGTACTTTTGCCTTTTGGTGGGTTTCCAGAAACCTAAAGTAAAAAAATAAATTCTTTAACATCAAAAACACAAGGCAATAAATTTCTTTAATAGCCTGAATTTATTTTCGTTTTAGAAATTTTTCAATCTCAGGTAAAATAAAAAAAGATTTTGGTGTATTTAATTTCCGAATAATAACGACAAAAAAAAGTGATGTTCTTCGCAGATACAAGAGTGAGATGTTTAAATATTTCTAAAAGCTACAAGATAGATTTTAGAAAATGTTTTGATGAGGTTTAATAAAATTTTCGAAATGATGAAGAGAGGACAATGGAAAATGTAATGTGGAATTCCATCATAATCACTACCACATCCACAGTTTATCAAGATGAGTCTTAAAGATAATGTGGGTTAAGTTTATGGTTTGTAGTAATATAGGCTATTTGTTTATAGTCAATACTTTTCTTTCTTTTTACCGGAGAAAAAACTGAAAATTAAGCTGTCTTTTTCATTATTTTCCTATTTGGATTCACATTTATCGATGATAACTTAACGAAGGCGAGCTCTGATAGTTATTTCAGTTTCTAAAAAATGATAACCTACTGCAAACTTAACTGAAACCGATTTGGCAGCCAAATCAGCTAGTTCATTAACTACCAGACTTTTAACATCTTCTACTGATTTCTTTTGTTTAATTTTCGAAGAGAATTTAAAACACTGTGAATAGATTATAATGTAAATACGGTTTATTATGGTTTATCCAACTTAAGGTTTGGCAAATTCAAAAAAATTCTGCTTGAAAAAATTGTATTTGCTGCTTCGAACAAGGATTTCGCTTACTACTCTTTACTATTGTGCTAAGAATCAAAATTAATATGGCATGATAGTTTTGATACGCAACTGACCCACATACAAGGTGGGCATTGTTTCAGTCCCCATTCTCGAATCATGATTTATTGGTTATATTTATACTTGGCATGAGAATAAAATCATTACCAGGATTCTTTTATAAAAGGCATAGAGTCTTGACAAAAGGTTGTTTGTTACAAATATTTTTTTGTTTTAAAACACGTTAATAAAAATAATGATACTTAATTGTGGTAATATTCAAAATAAAATTTCTTCATTAAATTAAATAAATTCATTTCTAAGTGGGAAACCACAAAACTTGTCTTCTGTAATTAGAAACCACAAAAGCAATCAAATTAACACAATGATTCGAACTCGCTTCTTTAATAAAATTTGGATGAGAAAAGATCCAAAAAGTTTTGTTGTTGGCTCGTTTCCAACTTAAACGCACTCTCCCAACTGAAATGCATGCATAACGCGAAGAAAAGAAGGGAACAGGATACTCCGAGAATTTAAAGACAAATAATTACTGACGGTGGTTTTAATTTCTGCTCACATTCCCTAGAATTTAATTATGATCGTGATAACAGCCAGCTTCCAGGACTTCGTTAGTCCTTTTCTTTAACAGTGCTCTTCTTCTTTTTTAGAGGGCCGAGGAAAATATCACTAATTATGAAGATTTGGGAGGAAAAAGATTCTAAAATAAAGAACTTCTTTCCTTCCTCACATGGCTACCAGCCAACCAATTTGCGTTGATGCGAAAAAGAATAGCGATTTTAGAGGGAAAAAATATGTACATAAAAGCAAAAGAATTCTATAAAACTTTTGAATTCTTAGGGGAGAATGTATTCAGAATTATATATTAATAAGGTATGCCATGAATACGAATTCATTTAAAGACGTATTTCAAACTCATATTTAAATAAAAAAATGTATATAAATTTCAAATTTTTTTATAATCACGTATCGTTTGGGAATATATTTTGTAATGGCTCACAATAGACGATTTTACAAAAGTTTCTTCACATACTCTTGATTTTGAGTTCTGAATTGCTTAATAATCAAGTTTATAGTTTATATACATATTTATAGCTTTTGGAATGTGTTGGTTTTTTAGTATGGTAACTAGAATAAATTTTTAAATGGATTTAATTTACCAGAAAAATAACAATAATAATGATGTAGATGTTTCAATCTAAAAAGGGATTGGTCTTTCAATTATTTCTTAAGCCGACCAGGAACCTAATAAATGACTTTTGGAAATTTCCACCTTAGAAATTTAAAATTTTACAGGCATTCAGAGTACTACTATAGGAGATAGTACACAAAGTTTTAAAGCATTATGTTCATTTATTTATGAGTTAGGGAGGCTAGTATTGTATAATATTAGCGATAAATAAAACTAATGAAAATTGTTCCAGGCGCTCCAAATATTTTCGAAAACACTCTAATTTTTATTATTAATTACTCTAACCCTTTTTAAACAAAAGTTGGGATTAATCATTTGCCTATGTAATAACTCAAAACTACTTAAACTTTAAAAAAAATCAGTAGTTTTGAATTATTATATTGGTTGATTTTAATATTTCGCACTCAAATTTCAAGATTAATCCCAACTTTTGTTTCAAAAGGGTAGAGTAAGTGATAATAAAAATTGGGGTGCTTTCCAATAAATTTGGAGCACATGGAAGGTTTTTCATAAACGTTATTTTTCACTTATATTATATTATATTACCCCCCCAACTCATGAATAAATTATTAAAATGCTTTGAGATTTTGTGTGTCATCTTCTATAGTGTTACTGTTAATGCCTGTAAAATTCAAACTGCTAAGGTGAAAACTGCAAAAAGTCATTTTAAAGGTCCTTGGTCGCCTTAAAACTCAAGCTGATGAAACTTGAACGTGATTATAATTTTGTGAAATATCTGGTCTTCATGATTTTTTTTTATGGGGAAGGTTTTTTTTTGAAAAAATCTATGAATTTTTGTAAAAGCCTATAAGTTTTTACAAAATTCTATAACTTTTCGGTCTTTTTTCATTAGCTGGGTTCCAGCGAAAAATCGGCAAAAAAAAATAAAAAAAAATGACAGAATTCTACATTATTTGGCAATTTTTCTCTAGAACCGTTCTAATGGAAAAGGACCAACTTTTTGAAACTTACATCTGAAAATTCTTAAAAATTATATTCTTAAGATTGCCATCAGTTGATTGTGATCCGATACATATGAAATTCTAAGACAAAGAGGGTGTGAGAGGTTTACCTCTTTTACCTTTATATCGCGACAAAAAAGAAATCATTTTTACATTAATGATTGCCTACAGAAATATAAATTTTATTTCTTGTTGTGTAAACACAAATACAACAAGAAAGTGCTTTGTTTTTTCAATTTTCTATGAGCATGGGCGGAAATAATATCTCCTTGATCGAACATTTCGGTGCATTCGGGTGTTGAAATTTCAAAATGATGTTAATAATTTAGACAAACTATTTCAACCAAATGTTTTAGATATTTAAAAAATTTCGTTGCTTCTTTCTATTTATATTATTAAAACAATTTATATTATTTATATAGAAATAATGAAAAAAATACTATATACCATTTTTTTTTCATTTTAAATAGTGTATTAAAATTTCATTGCAGCATTGTAAAAAAATTAAATTAAATTAAATATTAATTAAATGTAAAAACAGTGAGAGAGTAAATTCTAATAGGAATCTCTTTTCACAAAATGGTATATTATTTCATATCCTTGCTTCTAATATCTTTCATTTCTCTCTTTTGTTCATTGTTGCTTTTGAGTTGAAGAAGAAGTTTAAATAATTTAAATAGGAAAGCAAATTTGATGACACTAAATTTTAAGCATAAAAATGAACAAACAAAACAACTTCGTTCACTAAAGTAAACATGAAATCAATGCAACACGATGTTTATAGAGATGGGATAAAGCAGCACAAAACAAGACATGGGATAGAAAAAAATCTAAA
>JAOUZG010035355.1:5120370-5132377 GCA_026289955.1 Argiope argentata | reverse complement strand
CACAAATATATATATATATATATATATATATAATAAGTATTAGAAAAGAATAAAAAAAAAAGAATATACAAATGGGCCGATAGTGAGATTTTAAAATGCTGAGGTAGACCAAAATTCTAATCATGTTTATAAAACCGTCTGCTGACTGTCGGGTGTCCTTGAATACTGATTGATTGGATTTGAGAATTCGACTTCAGACTTCTGAAAGATTTATGAATGCGCTCTGAATCAAAGTGAATAATGAAAATTGTTCGAACTTACCTATATTAGAGGGCATTAGCCAAATAGAATTTAGAGAAATATCCATGGATATTAAAGAAATTGGTTTCCGCTCACATCTTTTAGCAGAAGAGTCGGGCTGAGAGAAATGTTATGAATAAATCATTTTCCAACACCGATATCTCATTGGTATATTCAGATTTTCACAATTATTTTCATGAATTTAATACTTTAGATATCATTTGACAAGCCTTTAATTAATTTTAGTAATAAGTAGCGTTTTTCCTTTTTATTTTTCAAGCATTCGGAAAAGAGAATGAAGTGTATAAGCATCTGATTTTCCATTCATTTGTTTCTATTTCATAGCCGAATATTAGCTTTAATTAGTATAGAGTTTTTAATAAATTTTAATACTTCACTTTCGATTTTACCGGTGTTTGTCCCTCCAAAGATAATTTTGCTATTGGCATGTCTTGCTTTCTCAGTGGCATATTTTTACCCTACAACATCTCAAAATGTACTGGTAGAGGCGAGTTCAGTCTTTTTTTTATCCCCATGCCATTGAATTAATTCCTACGAGGAAACAGGATTTCTTTTCTTTTTTTTTAATTTAAAGTGGATTACCTAGGCTTTGAAAAAAATAAAATAATCTTTTTCTCCATTTTCGATCAACATACCATTATTTTTGAAGAAATTGATTTAGGTGATGAAATAACATAATTATCCAGACGATTAGAGTCTAGATAAAATAATGCATAGGAGAAAAGGGACGTTATCCTAATTCATTGCTTGTACAGCAATTTTATATTATTTGAAGAGTATTTATACAATAAAAATGCTAATTATTAATCTGAAATTAAATATTCATTTTGCGTAAAAGAGCTTAATAGGATTTTACACCATAAAAATCAACCTAAACCTGAAAATAATGATCGCACATTAAAATTGCAAATTCGTGTCGTCCTAAAAATAATCACTAAGAAAGAATTAATTATAATTCATGCAAAAATGAACTTTATTGTAAAATTTTAACTAATACATTCGTTTCGAGCAGAAGCACGTAAATTGGAATGAAAATTGAAAATTTTCAGATGAAATCATTTCGAAAACCTATAGATTTTTTTAATTATCTTAATGAATTGGATTTTGAATAATGGGCAAATAAAAGTAATACATAGGAGAAAAGGGACGTTATCCTAATAAATCGTTATCCTAAAGTAAAATAAAGTTTACTATAATTCAACATATCTCAGAATGTAATGAATGAATTAAAATTATTCATTTTCTCTTTCCATTTGCAACATTAAGAAACTAAATGAGCATTTTTTCAAATTATAACTAATATTTTAGAATTAAATATGAATGTTAAATATAATCTTAACCATTTATAAATATAAAATAGAATTTTGATGCCAAAAGAAAAAGTAATAACTGTAATGTCGGTGCTCGAATTTCTTATAATTTCTCATGATAATTTTGAAGAAACAAAATGAATCAGCACTACTTATCAAACGCAACAAATAATGCGGAGGGAAAAATTGTGAAAAGGAAGTATAAAATGTTGTAAAATCCCAAATTTGGATTATTTTGGATTATTATTAACATATTTTATTCCTATTTTGGGATGTTGTAAAATCCCAAAATAGGAATAAAATATGTTAATAATAATCAAATAAAAATCCTTAAAATACTTGAATAAAAAAACTAACATCTCATTTAACAAATAAAATAATTTAACAAAGGATTGAACAAAGGAACGTGAATGTTATGAATATAATAAATAATAATAAATGGTATATGATGAAGAATTGAACAAAAAGAAGAAATTAACAAAGAATTTAACAATGAAATCCAACAAGAAAAGAAAAGAACTACCCAGCATATTGACACAATTAACTTTTCCGACACAAGAGATATGCGGTTGACAATTGAATACGATACAAAAAGTCTCAGGGAAATCGTTAATTCTTAAAGTAATAATGCATTTTAAAAAAGTTGTTTCAGAAAAGTATAAATTAACTAACAATGTCGTATTTTATAATAACTGAGGAACCAGCATCATGAAATGGATAAGAAAATGTATTAAATTAAAAGAACAAAATGAAGGAATAAAGTTTATTAAAAAATCTAAGCGTGAAACAAATATTGCAGTTAGATTTTAAAATTATGTCATTTATTAAAATATAAATGGAAGAATAAAACTATATAAGGTATTCTTGTTTCCTTCCATTTTTTTTCATCTGAAATTTTTTTTAATGTGAATGTCAAAATAAAACACTTTTGCGAATGATATTAATTTTCATCTGGAGAAACTTGATTTCGAAAACTATGTAGCATTGATAAAAAATATAAAAAATATCTAATTATCATTTTAAGCTAAGTTTAAAATCTATCTTATTAAAAGATTTTTTTTTACATTCAACTATTTATAGTTTTTGTGATACTTGATATTTTTTAATGATCCGAACAATACATAAAGAATGATAATTGAATCAATGCAATCTTCGTAATTTGGTATTATAAATAAAAAATGAAGAATACTGATAATATAAGGGAAATAAAAAATCTTTTACGGTTATTGAATATTTTAAAAGTTTTCTCTTTATAAATGAGCAACGGACAAGTTCGGAAGGCTCTTTTTGTATGCAAATCGTTTTGAGAATCATGAAAAAAATCCAGTGTTAAAATCTAAAATATACTAATAAAATGTAAAAAAATGGGAATAGAGCAATTACCTATTTTTTAAATCTGTTTATTTTGACAAAACACGTTAGAAATTTTTTTGTGAATACACATTAGAAATTTTTTTTTTGCGTTTACTTCGACTTCTTAAAATTTCTCATTCCCAGTATTTTCAATTAATGTAGTTTGTTACTCAAGTTTATCAAGGTAAAATTTTATAATGACATGAAAATTCTAATAAGATTTTCCCATTTTAGAAACCAAATTTATATTGTCACAATCCTGCTTGCTCCTGTTGGCTCTATTGAAAGACCGATTTGCAATAATCAGTATTGGTTGCTATAGATAGTGAGGGAAACTTCAAGAATTTTAACGATCGTAATAGAGATGATAGGCCTTTAAGGTTTTCGGTACGCCTCTTCTGATCTATAAAAAGATGGCAGTCTCAATCTGTGATTGATCGTATTGTGAATCGTGCACAAGTAACGATTTTTTGAATGGTGGAGTCCCATCTGGTGTGGTGCCCAAGATATTTCTGAAACTGAGCTGAGTGTAGAGTTGTGTTGCCTATTGTGGATGCAGCGTCAAATTGTATATATGTTAGCCAGTCATGCGGTTGTAAAACGGCATTTTGATACAATTAAAGCGATAAGACAGTTGAGATTTTCAGCCGTTTCGATAGATCGTATAGCGAAGCTACACGGATCCGCTCTCATGTTGAATTCTGCCAGGCCTTTTTGTGCTGTGTTGTTGATTTATAGTTGTGGACTACTATCTGCTGTGTGTTCGTCCCGACTGTACATATTTGTCGTCGTTATATTAGTGCATACGGGTTAAATAAAAGTCGTTATGGTTTTCTACTGAGATCTGCTAAAGGTTTAATAACTACACACCCACTACAAATGAATCCTGTTATTTTGAGGACTTAGTATTAGTTGTGCAATTATAACAATATATATCTAAAGATAAATTATTGAATTGAATGGCATACTATGGTTCATTCTAACATTTGTAATATGCCAAGAGTATAAAGTGTTTGCATTCTTTAATTTGACGAATTGTATAAGGAATACTACAAGAAATTTCATTATTATTATTATTATTAATTTGCTTCTACGCAATCTGTTTTTGGTATCGTTAATAGAAGCAGTTAGAATTAATATATATAAACAAAAGTATGAGATTAAAGTAAAAGACTTAGTTAAACGTGGATGTAAAGTGTGTGGAGGTTTAACTAATAATATATTTTACGTCATTTGATTAATGATGAATAAATAATAGTATTTAAAAAATATCGCAATCGATTTTTATTGAGCTTTTCGTATTAATAAGATTAGGTTTGTCAATATTTTCAATGCTTCTATAATTTTTCTAACTTCCTCATTTTAATTGTATTTCCAAGCCAAAGAGAGATTAGATGGTAATGCAAATGATATATGATGAAAAATAATTCTTTTCTTAAGTAAATCCATTTGCTCTACATAACAAACAGATTTCATAATAAATTAAAATTGACGAAATGACTCCCATTTTTGATTTAAAGAATCTAGACTTCCTTCCAAAGAAAATACTTTGTGAAAAAATTCATCAAAATATTATATGAAAATTATTTGGGAAATAATTGAATTCCTTTTAGTTAATGAGTTGCAGTCCGAAATCAAGCGTAGGATTCTAATTTAGCAGAATCCCAAAGAGCCCTGAAAAAAATTGTCAAATTTTGATAATTATAAAATTTATATTTTGATAATTATAAAATAAATATTATATTTTGATTCTCGAATTTTCTTGTTATATGTTTTAGAAATAAGTATTATTTCAGATTTTTTATGTTAAAGTTTTTTTATCTAAAATTTTAATGTTGCTTTAAAAATTAATGTTTTCATTAAGTAAGATTACATATCATATTTTATTTATATAAGCATAAATCAAAGTTTACTCAAATATATAAATTTATTTTTTATTTATATCATTTGCTTACTTATTTAATTAATTAAAGCATTTCATGGCAAGGGCGATATTTTCTTCGTATAAAATATTTTTTAGAAAAGAGTATCTCACTAGGTGAAATTCCATATTATAATTTGTTCAATAATTTGGTTATACCTTAAATGTAGTTTCGCTATTGGGCTAAAACTTTACTAAAATATTTAATTAAGTAATAAGTTATTTTAATTGCATCGAAAGAAAGTACCGAAATCTGAAGCTACTCACTAAAGCTCAATTTATAACGATCAATAAAAATAATTTGCTGCTAAATTTAACTGAGCTAATTTTTTGATATCTGCTATTCCTTTCATGAAATTTAATATAAATCTTCTAAAATAGCATTTATTTTATGTAGATAGTTTCTTTTCCTGAAAATAAGCGAGTCTCATATTTGCAAACATTTTGTACAAGAAATTTATCTCCCACAATGAAATACATAAACATACGATAGATGAACTTATCCGCTGTCAGAATTCGCTTGGAATCTGTCACCTTTTTTGAAAGTTTCATCTATCAGAATTGTTTTTCCTTATTGTTTAAAATATTCTAAAAGCCAAAGATGCCTTTAAAGAAAATAAGAATATAAATAAAGAGGAAATATAAATAAAGTCATAAAAAAGAGGATTTCATTCTTTTTCCCTTTTTAGGTGCTCGAAATTACAGAAAATAAAAAATATATATATATTTATCTTCAAGATGTATTTTTATCGTTCAAGATATTAAACATTTTGATTAAAAATATTTTTAGGAAATGAAGGTTGGAATTTAATTTTATTATATTACACTCCCGTTTTTTAAAGCTACCCTAGTTCTATTTCGGAATCGAATTCTTACTTTTTAAGCCGGATCAGATGACGAGAACAACACCTAAACTGGCACCCACTTTCCAGATCAACGGGAGAAGGTTTTGTCCCGACCATTATGGCGTACACGAGACGAGATTACACAACGGTTCCTAGATGGAATCACGTCTCGAATTTGAAATCTTCCCTTTCTGAAGCCAAAACACCTCAAATCTATGAAATATGATAAGCACTTTATTTGAAAATTAATAGTCATTGCGAACAGATAATTAATTCATGGGTACTCGTCATTATTTATTTTAGTTAAATTGTTCAGATATGGTTTAATGTCATTGATTCTGTCAAAGTATCAACTATTGAAGACATATTATTTTAATTGCCTTTCATGTGTTTTGTTCACTGTATAGGGACAGGAATCTATGTAATTGAGTCTATTAAAATAATATCTAAACGCTATTGTAAATGTGCGATACGTCAATTTTCTAAATGCCATGGTACTGAAAATTCAAGAGAGAAGGATTATACATAAGAAGAAGGATTATGTTTAACAATCCTTCTTCTATTGGTTTCAATAATGGAAGAAATTCGCATTGCAGAAATTTGCAGTACATAATGCAGTAATGAAACCGAATAAGGCAGAAGGGCGTAAAGATTCTTTCCGTCGCTATGAGACACCTGTTTGAGAATTATGATGTCTGGTCAGCTGTGGGGTGAACTGTATGACTCTCTTTCTTTGTAATTGCATCAGACGAGAAATTCTTTTCCTTAATGGGATCGTTTGGACTTTCAGTCTAGTCTAGGTGATGAATCATCAGTGCGTTTTCAGTCCTTCCATAGAAATAAATCTATCTTAAATGAAGAAGATTGTCAAAACTTTCAATTGTAAATCTTTTTTTTTATTATGGAGGGTTTATTATGATGCATTGTAACCTAGATCGTTTGAATTACAACTACTAAATTCGGAGCAAAAGTACCTTCTAGAGTAAGAATTTCATTGGGGTAATTTTTTTTGGAAAATATTAATGAGAATTTTAGTTAATTGAAAATTAATCTAAACTATATTTACCAAGACATTTTTACAAAGTAATTGCAGAAAATAAAAATTGCAAAAAATAACAACAAAAAAAAACATTATTTTAAAATATTAAAATAGTTTTTTCAATGATACCGCTTTAATAGTAGTAAAAATTTTTGCTGATTTTTTTGAATTTTTTAATAAAAAAAAACTTTATTTAGTTTCTAACTATGATTTCCATTGTTGCCCTAAAAATTGAAATCGTTTTGGATTATTTTCCCAAAAATTTAATCTTGGGATTTCTATCCACTGTTTGAATAATAAAAATAATTATGTTTAATATCTGTATAATTCAAGAGATAATTAAAAAAAGTGGTTATAATAAACCGAAATTAGAAAAATTAATCGGATATATACATTTTTAAAAACTATGTGTCTGTGAATTAAAATAAAACATTTTTAATTAATCGATCTTTCGGATTCATTGTGAAGTACTTTTGAATTAAAATAAAACATAATAACGCAAATTAAAAACTTCTATTCTGTATAGCGTTACCCCAAATCATGTGGAAAATTTACGCCTTGTGTCGTCTCAATGGGCGCTGAAATTCAAGCATTCGCATTGCTGTTTTGTTTTATTTCCAGTAATTATTTATTCTAATGAAAAGATGATTTTAATAAAAATTATTATTTATTATAATAAAAGGATTTTTATAATAAAAATTATTTATTCTTATAAAGGATCAATTATTTTATTCTGTTTAAAATCGTCTGTTTCATCAGAACAGAAAATAAAAATAATCTCAAAACATCTTCCCAATCATTTTGAATCATTTGTTTTTATTTAAACGTTTTTCATTTTAATATTGCCTCACCATTCTAACGGAATTATTTCTGATTTATTGTTCTTTTTGTGGATTTTCCGGCAGAAAGATGTATTCATCACTGTAAAGTTCAGCTATTTTTTTTAATAGAATTTCTAAAATCGTTTCTTGCTGATAAGAGAAATTAGTTGAACAGAGCAAGTGTATTTATTCTTTCCAATTTCTATTTAAGAAAATCATCAGTCTGTAGTAGTGAAGCTATTAAGAACAGGTTTATTATTATTTTTTCGCTGTTTTTGTGTTAATGTAATTCGATGTTTCCTGTTCATTTCTCTTGATTTTTTTTCTTGCTGTACATATCTCTTTCGCCTACTTTCACTATTTTCGATTAATTTTTTTGAGTGCATTCCATGTTACTACATGTATTGATATTTTTTTTCTATGTTTCCGTTAATTTGCTGCAAAGTTCATTGAAACCTTGATGATGATTGGAAATGCTATTGTTGTCGCTCGAGCTATATTCTGCCATTTCGCTAAAAATTGGTGACAAACTATTTTTTTGGAGAAAATGACTAATTCAATTGTATTTGTGTTTGCTATATATTTTTCATATATGCTTATAATGGTATATTTCCATTAGCAAATTATGTAGTTTACCGCCAAATTTTGTCAAATTTCTTTGGCGATTGTTCGTTTACGACCGGCAAACGGAAAAGTACCTTTATAGTTTTAAGTACATAGTTTTTATGTAGTTTTCCCCCCGCGAAAATGAGGTTAGACGTAACATGTTTTTGTCTAGTTATTTCAAACGATTCTGTTTGTTTTCGTAGTGTATGATAAATTGAAAATTAGAAATTGTTAATTAATAGATCTTTTAACTCCTTTAGAAGTGCTTTTGAATAAAAATGAAAAAAAAAATTATTGAAATTAAAAATTTCTAATCTGAATTACGTTACCCCAACTGATGCTTAAAATTCACGTCTTTGCGTTGCTCCAATTGAAGTTGAAAATTTATGCATGCATACGGTTTTGATAAAATTTTACATTTTGATTAGACTGTGTGATTAGACATTTGATTAGATGTGTATACGTGAGACAGTTCTCACATATACACATCAAAATTTCTACGCGTACGAAGTCGCGGGTAAGAGCTAGTATTTCATAAATGTTGGACTGCTATCGAGTTTAGATCATGGCTAAACACACATTTTTCAGTAACAATTTCATCATTTAAACATTCAAGAAATCTATTGGAAGTTGATGGAGAAGGAAATGATTTGTTCCGAGTCTCTTTTACAGAAATTCTCTAATGAAATATAACTTTCACCAACAAATTTGTTTGGCTTGTACAATATTTGCGTACATTATTGAATTTTTTTATACATTTGTAAAATATAAAGATATTATTTCTAATGTAAATAGTTCTCTATTAATTATCAAATTCTTCAAATTGTGTTTTACTTTTAACAAGCAGATTTTTCATCTCATCTGAGGGAAACTTATAGAAAATATGGTAATATGCTAGTATATTGCCATACTAAAATGCAATGAAAATATTCGAGATGTTCTTGGAATCCGGAAAATTAGTATTAAAGATTTTCAAAAGTTGTTTACAAAACTCAATATATCAAGTTTTTCATAGTTTTAAAACCATTAGTATAAATTATCCGTCATTTAAAGTCAAGATGAAAATATTTATGATTCCGAAAGGTAACGGCACCGGTTAAATTTTTATTGTATTCTATAGGGAAACTAGATGGTGAGTTATATTTCTTACTTCAATATTTCAATGTTCGGTGAGTTATATTGAAATACATAATGGTTAGAACCATTAAAATTTCTTCTTCAAAATTTGTGAACTTACATAATTAAATTTCACTAAATTAAATATCATGAATTGCAATAAATTACATGAGATTTATTATAAATTTGCAGCCGAAAGATAGACTGATCACAAATCAAATGTACCTGATATTTACCAAGACAGGGCAGAAAACAAATAGTGCCTCGTGTTAGTCTCAATTAATCTACGGAGACTTTGTATCCGGAGTATATTTACGTTTGTGGTAACTTTGAATTTGTGGGGTTCGTTAGCAATTCTTTCTGAAAGTGTTTTCTATTATGGCAGGGACTCGGGAAGTATTATCTCTAATTATAAAAGAAGCCGTTCCTAAAATTTGTAATCCCAACAAATGCTCAGAATCTCAAGGCTTGCAATGCCAGACTGATCTATTAGATTCTTAAATCAGAAATTGTTATAAAATTGTTAAATCAAGCCAAACTTCTTGATATTCCGTAGAAAATTAATTATGCCAAAATTGAATTTAAGTGAGATGGTGAGTAGTTTGATGGAATTAAAACTTATAGAATAAATATTGTAGAGTGAGAGTTATAAGTTTAATCATAAAAGTAACTTTAGAATAAAATTTTATACATTTTTGTATTTTTAATCGTTGTTTATAGTTTTATTAATTCATTCTTCCTTTATATTAATATTAATTTATTTAAATATTACTATTTAGGAAGAATAAATATTATACAGTGAGCTCGAAAAGTATAAGCATAACGGTAATTTAAAATAAAGTTTCATTCATTTTCTCTATTTCAAATCCTTGCTCTCAGTTATTAATTGTATTTTTAATACTACTATTTCAAAAAAAATAAGTATTCTGCAGTAAGTACTGTAAGTGTAAGCGTAACATTAATTTTAAAATAAAGCTTTAAATATTTTCTCTAATTTTGAATCGCTTCTCATAGGTATTAATGAAAATTGCAACAATATTTTTAAAAATTATTGTTATATTGCTTCTTTGTCAGTTTCATGACATTAATATTGTTTTTATTTAAAAACCACTGCATTTGTATAGATTTACAATAATAATTGTTAATTTTTTTACAGAATAAATTCAATAATATGTTTAATCATTTCAAGGATGGTTACAAAGAAGATACCGTAAAAAGTCTCAATAAATTATCACTGTGTACTGTATGAAGCTTTTAACTTTTATTTACCGAATTATTTTACCATCCATTTTTCAAATTTATTTTTGAACATTTAGTTAAATTATGGTACAGGATAAACCTAGGAAGAAGAAAAAACTTTTTTTATTTAATTAAATTATCAAAAGAAGATTTTTAATGTTATTTTTAGTTGACATCTACTACTCTTTATCGGATTTGCTTTTTTCGTGTTTCTTCAAACGTTGTTAGAAAAAATAGTTGCATTGTGAAAGTACCAACCTGGTTTAAACGACACTCTAAAGCACTATTGGTAAATAAAGGGTTAATAATTTATAAGCTTTTGATTATGGTATAACCTCAAATATAATAAAATATTCTTATTGTAGAAACTCTAATAAATAGATAAATGAACCGTAGGTAATAGAATCATCCAATATTTCTTAGCCTTTGCAATAATTGTTTATTTTTAAACTGTATACTTAATTGATTAGATCTGTTATATATCTTATTTTTCTTTTCATCTAACCTCCGGACTTGGGAAAATAGCGAAAATTATCCATCTACAGCTATAATTTTTTTGTGGTCAATGATTTTCCCTTTGAATTATCATCCACGTCAAATCATTAACCGATTATTTTTTCTTTTCCGCCATCTCTATTGCTCTCCATTCTCCTCTTTCCTTGTTAGTGATTAATCTGACCATCAGGCCTCGTGATTATACGATAAGATTGCGAAGTTAATCTTCAGAGTAATCTGGAACTCGTTCAGATTGAATAGCCTAGGAATAGTAGAGACAGCGAATTAGTAGAATAACATTCTAGTTATTCCCTTCGTACATAGTGCTTTTTTTCTGCTATAGTATCCGCTTGCTCTAACTGGGAAAAATAAATAAATCTTTACAAACATGAATTAAAGTTATATTTTCAAACATAAATTAAATCTAATAACAATTACTAGAAAAGAAAAATAATATAAGTGCCACATAAAATGTCAAAATGTTAAAAAAAAATAAAATAAAATCCATACTACTAATCGTTTGGCTACTTTCAATCTTGAAATAGTTAGAAATGCTCTCGTTTTCTGTCTTTAAAATTTTGATTGTCAATTTTTTTGCATAAATGTATCTATTCCTTAATGTAAATAGAAGATTAAAAAGCTCTTTTTCAGAGAAAATGAAATACAGCATTTTCCAAAGTTATTTCCTTTCCTTTAATGATATACGAAAGTTCTAAGAATTCAAAGGAAAAAGATGTATGTCTGGAAATAGATATCTAAGAAATCAAAGGAAAAGTCTTTTTTTTCAATAAATACCTTTTAGTTGAATAATTTTGTGCTAAATATGAAAAAAGGCTCAGAGAGGATATAATATTAAATAGATTTGTATATATTTTTATCAGTAATGAAGCAATTTAAGTGTTTGTGAATTTCAAGTGATTTAATTAGATAAATCTAAAGAAATAAATGCATCAAAATAATATGACAATATTACTGATAACTATCACTTCAATGTAATATCG
>JAOUZG010035355.1:5074545-5115370 GCA_026289955.1 Argiope argentata | reverse complement strand
TTTCAATCATCCACTCAAGTTCAAGTTTTTTTTTTAAATACTTAAACTTGAGTGGATTTAAAGGATGACATTTGATGTTAATATAGTTTTTTCAAGTATTAATTCATTAATGTTTCATTAATTAATTTAAAACTAACTTTTACATAAAAAATCAGTTTGTTTTCCCACTACGCTAAGGAGTTTAGGCGTAATATGTTTTCGGCCAATAATTTCATATGATTCTGTATATTTTCTTAATGTTTGATGTATTTAAAATGAAACATAATAATTAATTAATTTTTTGGATTCCTTTTGAAGTACCTGAATTAAAATAATGCAGAATAAAACAATTAAACATCTCTAATCAGGATTGCGGCCTGGAGTAGAAAATTAACTCATTTGCGTTGCTTCAATTGGTGTTGAAAATTCAACTGCTATTGAATGTGTTCTGATAGTAAACTGAATCTCTTCTGATTTATTTTCAATGTCTACGAACTTGATTTTGTTTTGGTTAGATATATATTTTCGATCAATTTTTATATTAATTATAATTATTTCAAAGAAGTAAATAAAATAATTTTTTGGCCTGGCTAAGAATGGAATTATTTTTTTAAAATTATTTTTTGTGCTAAAATTCTTAAACACAAACCTATCTGCGAATAAAAAAAACGTTTAACAGAGAAAGAACTGCAAATTTCGGTGAAGTGCTATTATTTCAAAGTAAAAATGTCTTACATTTGAGAAGAATGATATTCACTTTAAAATTTTATGTAACATTATTTGTTAAAATTTTATATAAAATTAATTTAGATTTTAAATAGATGAAAAATAAGAAAGTGCGTAATTTGAGCACCTATTATTTATTTAAGCCTGTAAAGCTAAAAACTCTAAAGTAGTGCGAATATTTTCAGTGTAATCAGATTCACCTTAAAATATAAATAGGCTTACTTGAAACAAACAGAGGAAATAGGAAAATCATTATAATTATAAAACTAAGAAATTAAAATGATGTATAATGATTTCGCATATATGAATTTTTTTCTCGGCTTTCTATGTTATATTTGCAGGGAAACAAATATAGTTTTTAATGACAAAATAACGTTTGTAGAAATATTCTTATTTAATAATAATTTCATTTATGAAGTCGTTTTATCACCAGCATTTTTCAGCATTTTCTTGTAGGGTATAAATTAAAAGGAAATATCAATAAATTAAATTGATACTATATCTTCAAGTTTACAGTTCAAAATTTTTTAATGGGTCTTGGGGGAAAATTTATAGAAAGATATAATAAGAATAACTCATTTCTTTGCAAAATTATATAAAAGCTTAATAGCCACATAATATCTATATAATAGAGTATCCTCCAAATTTTGATAAAAGGTCAAATAATATATATATTTTTAAATTTTACAAGAAAATTACTTTTATCGCATAATTTTCTATAACGTTCTTGGAACAAACTTTCTGACACTATATACTTTCTAATGTGACAGAAAAAAAGATTAAATTCTGTTTATTTTCTTAAAATATTCCACCCAAAAGAAATAAATATTATCCCTGTCCCTTTTCTCTGAGAGGATTTTACCATATCCTCATAGATGCATGCAAATACCCTGGACCATCTCCCCTGGCTTCACAGATGACTGCATCTGTTTCCACGGGGCTCTCACTTTTATGTCGGGGGAAAAGCTTTAACTTCTGAAATCTCTCGGAAACTATAAATATATGTGCATACCCCCATTCATTGCGTATTTTTGCAGCCTCGGGAATGTTAAAAGTCTGCATATTGACAAAATCAGTACTCAAAGGAGTGATAGATGCCTTGAAAGGACATTCGAAAAATTTACTGTCCCCTTATATTTTATCATGTTGAAATAATTTTCAAGAAATAGAGTATTGGAAGCTCTCAGCGTTCTCTGATCCAGAAAGGATTGACAAAGTGGTTCAAAAAGCAAATACTTCTTTCTGTTCTTTATATGATAGGAAATAGATTCTACAGTCTTATTGTTAAGATTTAAGGGGACTTTTAATGGGGGAAGTTTGTAATAGTATTGAAGAAAATTTAATGTTATCCTCTTTTTGATTTTTATCAGTTGGAAGGGGGAGGGAGGGGAACTTTTGGCATTGTTTCAGTTAGTACAATACGTGACCGTAATATGGATCCCAGCTTAAGGGGAGGAAATCTGCTTTCAGACATTTAATATTTAGTGAAACATATCAGAGGAAATTTTAAAACTATTTAAAATATATTTTTGATTTCAATGACAAGACGAATAAGAAATATAACCCAGAAAAAACAAACAATAAATAAATAATCTAATATTTTTTGATTACAAAATTCTAATATTTTAGTCAAGAAAATTCTTTTTAAAATTCATCCTTAGACATATATCTTTTATCTAAGAGTTGTCAGAAAACTTTCTTTTTTTCTCAGGGTGGGGGGAGGTTTTAAAATTATTCTTATTATCAGCAGGAAATAAAAATGATAGCTGCTCTTTTCTTTATTGTGATAATTCTTTGCTTTTAGTGCAGATTTTTTTTATTTTGATTTATAGATACTAGCTTTTATTTGAGTAGAGTATAACTTCTAGAAAAATTTCATAGTATTTTAAAACTTTGCATTCGTGGAAATGCATACAACAAATGTAATAAAATAAGCAACAAAAAAGCTAAGAAATGATAGAGGTTTATAAATACCCACCCAAAAATAGAAAAGAGAGAAGGGGTGGGATTTTAAAGTAACTTAAGATTCAGAAAAGAAAAATATCGAAATGCGTGTAACCACTGTATTAAAATGAACAGCAAAAGAACAAAGAAACGATAGAGCTTTCTAAATACTACCCCAAAAAAGAAAAAAGTGGGGCAAAAAAGAAAATTTCGAAGTATCATAAGATTCAAAAACCACAAATGCAATAACATAGTAAATTTATATTAGTGCATACTGCCGTAACTCTCCATTTCAAAATAACGTATGGTTTTTTGGGACAAACAAAGTAAATTTGAGTAACTGTCAGACGATGAGACAGCGGCTGAGTTGACATTCTTCTCTGCGTCACACACCGAGATGGTATTTGATCATAACTATTTGACCGCAAGCTAGGCGTGCTTACGTGGCGATTCTTTGATGGAATTAAGTTTCCAAGCTACAACCCTCTAAGTACAGATATTGATATAATTAACAGCCGAAATTCTTATAACGGAGGATGAATTTAATGTCAATATAAGAAATGTTTCTGATAGGAATACTATATATGAATATATATAGAGAGATTTGTTTAAAAATATGTAATCCATTTTATCTATTTTATTAACTATATACTAAGTCATAATAAATAAAAAAAATCTTAATTTTTTTGCTTAAAATAATTTTGAAAACCGTCTTTTTACTGTTTCTAATTTCCCCATGTTTAGGACAAAATGTTACATTCGATTAGATATTTAAAAAAATTTTCCGGTCTTCAAATTAAACTACATTTTGGATATATTTCTACTCATATTATAAATGAATGATTAAGAAATAAGAGCATTTTCAATCTAGAAATAACAAATACATTAAATAATATAATATTTTTATGTTTTTTTTTATTTTATTAAATTAATGTCTGTTAATATTCTTCTCTAGCTTTTTTTAAAGTTTAATTTACTTTATAATAAGAAAGGTTCGTTAATTTCTTTTTCTTTCTGCTTTTAAACCGAATAAAAATAAGCTATTTTTGTTTTTTACATATTTTATTTATAATGTCATCCCCCTTTAAATGGGATTTAGTTACATTAATATTAATATAATTTTACGAGTCAGTTTGTCTGAATCCTTTAGTTTGTAATAAGAATTGATCCATATAAACACCTTTTGATAAAAAAAATTTTTTTGTAGTTAGCACTAAATTGCTCATATTTTTCATCATTAGTTGAATTATAAAATACATTTTCCCTTTGTTTTAAATTTACTCTATACTTTCTTTAAATTTTTGCACATTTATTTAAATGGGTATATAGAATAAAAATCTAACTGCGTCAGTTTTATAAATAGTAAGCATTAATATTAACGAACCAAATTTAACACGCTAAACAAAAAATATCTTTGTGAAAGTTTTCCATCTTCAATTAAAATATTAGAAAGTATATAATATTGTTTATCAGCACTTAATGCAAATGTTATTCTTATTCAATGCTTAATGAAAATGCTATTTTAAATCAATGTTTAATGCTTAAAATTAGTTGTGAAAGCATAAAAATTAGAGTAATTTAAGTATTTATTATCCAATATTACAATTTTCATTACAGTTTAAAAAATTTAAAATATTGATTTATTTCACATTAGCTAGAAATATAATGAATATGTTTGAATAATAACAAAAATCAAGTCGTATCAGTAAATATAATATTTCCATTCTGGTTTCGATGAAATCGTATGAAAAACGTTTAGTAATTTGTATTCAAAGCTTTTAATATAATTTTCATCATATTTTGAATTATAAAATAGAGCTAAACATAGTTAAAAATGAGAAATAAAAAATTTTCGAACATAACCTCTGATGTATTTGCAATAAAATATTCTAATCCTATTTACGTAATAAAAAAAGATATCCAATGGCGTTTCTAGACACAACATTATCAATAGTTAAAATTCGATGAATAATTTTTGAAATGACAAAAGAGTTCTTTTAAAAGGCTAAAACTTGTAAAATAAAAAAGAAAAGAAAATTATAAAACAAAACAGTGAGTGAATTTAAGCAATGAAAAATTTAGTCAACAACTTTGGAAAATAATAACGAAACAAACACTTAAAAAAAACATAAATCAAAAAGATTCTCATTGAAAGTTTAGTTATTAAGTATTCTATCGGAATTAATTCAACCTTCAAAAAAATCCTACTATAAAATTTTTATTTTTATTTATTTAGAAACTTCTTTTTATTTAAAACATGAATTTTGAGTATTGATCGATAAAAAAAGGAAAGAAAATCGTTAATTCACTTCTCTAAAAATTCTTTTTTTTTACTTTTCAAATTATTTGAAGTTGTCTCCAAATATGATAAATGTCTTGCTATTTGGACTTTTTTGCAACATTTATACCCGAGCGAAAGAACTATACACTTGTATTAATGCATTTAAAAAAATGTATAAGCAGCAACAAAAACTGCAAGAGCGTGTAATGCTCGACAAATCCCTAAAAGAAAGATTTGTCGAAATATTACATTTGTCATGTCCGGGCTGTCAGAACACATGATCAAGAAGGTGGCGCACTATAAAACACAGTGCTTAAAAGGAAAAAAAAGTATTTTTTATCCTTTGTCAACAGAAAGAGAGAAAATGAAATAAAACAAGGCTTTTTTGACCAACTGAGTGCAGGTGGTGACATTCTTTGAAATGCGTGTCACACTCGCTGTCACTGTGGCATGCTACTTGAAGAATTCCCTTATAAAGAGAAAAAATGCTATTGACAGAAAGATAAAAAGGATTGTTTTAGAATTAAAAGTCTCTTTTTTTCCCTATCTGTATTGCACCTTTTTTCTTTCTTTTCGTTCCTCGTTGATGGTCTGTCTGTATCTTTTTTTGTACCAATGAAAACCATAATAAGTTTTAATTAATTTTAAGAGAAATAACGGAATGACTAATTCTATTGATGTTTATTGATAAGTAAGAATAATACACGATAATTAATAGGATGCAAATAGTTTAATCGAATTTTGGATCTATCTTTTTAAGCATACAATGTATTTAATTTGATTATTTATTAATTTTCAAATGTTGAACCTGCCATCTTTTTGAAAATTATTCTTTAAAAAATGCAAATAATATTTTTTTTTGTTTGTGTAAACTTATTTTCTATGCCAGATTATTCTTATTTTAAATGCTGGATTTCGAGGTTATTCAAAGTTATATCATATATAAGGACAATAATGAAAAGTATTTATTATATTTAATTCAAATTTTGCTTGAGTATTGATAACGAAAGTTATGGGAAATAATCACATTATTATTATAATAAGATATCAAACAAATTTCTAGTACACATTTCTTTTTAGAGAGACTTCAGCGAGTTATTTTCCAGTCAGAAATCTGAAAGTTTTAAAAATAAAGCCTATTGAGATTTTGAAGTTTATTCATCGTTTTGGAGTTGAATTTAGTTTGTTATTAAGAGTTCTCTCTCTCTCTCTCTACATATGTAGAACAATATTATAAAGTGTATAAGTAAATGTAGCGTGTAAAATAACATTCAAGGTGCTTATTTTTAAATTTCTTTAACTGTTTGAAATAGCCTTTTTTTCTATGTAGACTTTAGTGCCGAATGTGCATATTATGTAATGAATAAAAATAACTAAGAATTCCACCATTAAATTGTTTGAAAAATGAACTAGGGATTCTAAATAGCAGGTTATAAAGTTCAGCAACAAACTTAGCTATGAAAAATAATTTAAAGTCAATGTCTACTTTTAATATTGAAAAATAAAATTATTGCACTTTTATAACATAATGTCATAACTTTTGTTACTCTCATAAATAATCCACTGGCAATTTTTTTATATGCAGGGTGTTATAAAATTATAATGTGCATTTAAAGTGACTATCTTCAAAACAGTGAATTAATACATACTACAGAGCAAAATACGAAAAGAAGAAAAGAATATTAAATTATTATTTTCAATTTTTCCCTTTAATAATAGCTACATAATGCAATAGAAAGGATTCTCTTATTTTCCTGCATAAAAAAGATATTCGTCGCTTATTCGATGATAAAATTACCAATGTTGTGCTGAAAACCTTCTCAATTTTAAACACCACTAAGATTCACCAGATCGTATGATTTGAGCATGAGTATATGAATTATCTCCACGAATAAATAACATCTGCTACTATTGTTGGCGATATTGAAGGAAATCTAGAGACATTACCGAGAATTTTAAGATTTTCGACTCTCACTTAGAAGACAATCGGTCAAAATTTGTATTGTGTACTAAAAAGAAGGTATGTAAATTTTTTTAAAATCTTGAGAAATGAATAACTTTTATACAAATAAAAAGATATGAATTGTATTGGGTACGAGAAAAAAATAAATATGACTTAGAAAAGCAATTTAATATGATGAAGGTAAATGTTTCAATTTAGCAGCAAGAAACAAAACTCGCATTTTAATTTGAATATTCAGTCTCTAGTTCAATTAATTTTTCTTTGGAATTTGCAATACCCGAAATTGTGATCTTTAAATATGTAAAACTCTGCAATAATGGTAATTCATTAATGATACTAAATTCATTGATGCTTTCAACACAATTGATTAAAATATAGATATTTGTTCAAACGCCAAGCATAGTAACATGAATTCCATAACCATTGTTAAAAAAGTCAAAAACCTCTTTTTTATATTCCTCTGTAAGTAATATTTCTTTTCTTCTTTAGGATCATTTTTCTTGTTTTCTTCTATAGCCAGCGGTATAAAGTATAAATAACCACGTTTCACGTGCTAAAAATATTATACATCTAGTTAATATGATAAATTGTTTAAAAATATTAGTTATTAGATAAAATAATACACATCATTGGAGACATGCAGTGTTACGTTTCGGTATTAGTATTAATTTTTATCACGTAATAAATAATTCAAAACGGATGAAATGTATCACTTTATATTATATCCAAGGTCTGTTGCTAATTATAACTGACAAAAATTGTCAGGAGTGATTGAGAGGTTTTTTCTGTTTCACATTAAAAAAGAATCTTGAAAATTAAAAGTTATGCTTTATTATTGTATCGTGTGCATTCAAAAACTATACAACATATGAATATAACTTAAAATAGTTTATAAGAGTGATGAATAATGATAATTAGAAGAGTTTTTATTGTATCCTATTGAATATGGTTTTATTGCTTTTGGCATTTGCAACAGACAATCCCACGGTTTTAAGCCGAATTTTAGTGTGTCTCGTTTTAGTAGGGGCAAGAACTCGATTTAGTTATTCATGAGTACGGCGCTTTTTACCGGACGGACTTCATTCATACATTTCATCCTCATATCTCAATTTAGACTTGAACCTGAGAGCTATCACCTCTAATCACCCCTAGAAGTATTTTCTCAACTGGGAGGAACTTGTAACTACGATGGAGTTGTGCGTGCACTAGACACCATATACACAGAGAGCCTTCAGTCGACGAGGATTGAAGTCACAAGGAATGTGAGCCCAATGCCGCACCCACTAACATATCTCTACTTGAGTATGTTATGGCTAAATTAAACTAAAGTTAGATAATTCCATTGAAAAAAACCCGAAAGATTGTTTATTATTTTCATCTATAGCTTTTTTCGTCGGAGAGTGTACTACACTCAATTATCTTCACTACTTAATGAATAACACCAAAACAAGATAACATTTTTGAGTGCCTCAACATTACGTAGCGTATTTTATACAATTTAACTATAAATCTATTGAAAAAATCTTAAATATTTTAAATACATTCTTAATAATACAAATGAGCTCAGATCGGAATGCAGTTGTTTCTCCTCCCCCTAAAATATTCTATACCGTGTTCATAAATATTTAATTTTGCATTAGAACATCAATTTGTAATATTTCTTACCTAATTGTTTTAGGCGAAAATGGCGCTTTAAATAACGAGAAATGGTTTCACAGTTTAATCCAGTGTATTGTTAAATCAAGTGCTTCTCTTATTTAATGGAGCACGAAGAACAATAAAATTAATGCATTTATGTCTTCGCTTTTCTGCTGCAAAGGTAAAATAGAAGAGATGTAAGAATTTTACCAGCGGTTCATATCCAATTTAAATAAATTGCAATCGCGTGGCCGGAAACAATTTAACTAAGGAGAAATTCAACAAACGAGACATTGAAAGTGGAGAAGACAAATAATTACTGCCGGTAGTTTTAATTCCTGTTCATTTTTTCCCGTGAATTTAATTACGCTGGCGCTAACTTCTAGCTTGCAGCGGTTCGTTAGTCTTTTGCTCTCACGGACCCTTGTTAGAAGGTTTTGAGAAATATTTCCAATTACGAGGATTCGGAGAACTAAAGCGGGTCAATCAAAAATAAATTTTCATCCATTTCCTATGGCTGGATGCCAACGAAATCACCCTCAAACAATGAAGAACTGCAAATTTCACAGGAAACAAATTTGCCGTTTTTAAGCAGAAAAGGGAACAAAAATTTTTCAAATTCTAATGTGAAATTTATTTAGCACAAATGCAATATTTAAATAAGGTACTTTGTAACGCATAGATATGACAGAGAAAAATTTAAACAGTCTATGTTAAAATAAAAGTATTAATACAAAATAGCATATTTTTGTGCATTTTGGATTAATATTATATATGCTTACAGATTTTAAGAATATACTATTTTATAGAAAGAAAAGGATTAAAATAAGAGCATCACATAGTTTTAAAATACTGAGCCTTCTTGAGTTTTAAGTCTCTTAATGAGAATTTTAATTAATGTAACTTATTTAAAATAGTGTAATTTCAAGATAATTATTGGATGGAAAATAAACCATACTTGCTTGCTAGATCAAACTGTCTGTTTTAATTTTCAGCATATATTCGATGTTAATCATTTTTAAGGACAAACTAGTTTTTCAAGTACGTTATTTCCATTTTATTTTAACTAAATCTCTCAGGTGAAACTTAATCTTTATGTCTTAAAAAATCTCAAATCGTCATATACTTTAAGACCGTATTATTAATATGTCAGAATATGATGTTTTCGAGGAGAGCTTTTTGGCGTCAACAAAAATCTGTAGTCAAAAAATAAACATTTTAATCCGTAGGTGAAAATTTAAAATTTTGTTATGCACACGAGCATCTAAAAAAATCAGCTTTTAATAACTCTTTACCATTGCACTTACAAAAGCTCTGATTTTAAAAAATAAGTTAATGACTACAGCAAATAAAACCTAGAAAAATGTTATTTTGATCACGTAATTATATCAAATGAAACAAAAAGGAAATGTGATATATTTTTTTAAACAATAAAGGTGAGAAAAGTCTTTTTGGATCGTTTGAAATACTAAAGTGTCCTTAATTCAATGAAACCATTAAAGTGAATAAAAATATAATTTTACTTTCACGAGCACGTAGAGCTTGGCCATTCAAGAAATTATGTTTCGACATGATACATTGAAATAAGCATAGTAAATTTCATTTTAATCTTTATTATTTATTATTTTTGTTTTTATATGCTTTGTTCATTGTACAAATGAACTTTTCTAAGAGAAACGTAATTCATGACATCGTAGTTCAATTAAAAGCAAAATTTTAAGGCTTATAAATGTAATTTTTGTGACATTGTTCCTATAATATCTATAAGTTATCTGAGACAAAAAGTTGGTTATCTGGAAATAATTATTATGGTATAACTACATGGCTATGATTCCACCAAACTGTAAGACAGGAAAGGAGTTTTATTTTAATAGACTTGAGCACTGTTTATAGAATGCATGATTTGTTTTATAATGGATATAAAATGCATGACATCATTAGCGTCATTAAACCGTAAATGTTCCTGTTCATCAATTTTTTAATTTTCCCTGAGCTGTAATTTCACTTTTTACTTTCCCCTATTCTAATTATAGAAAAGGTATTGTAAGTTTGAAACAAACGACTTTAAAATTTTGTCGAATATCCATATTTTAGAGACCCCTGAGTTAGTAAAATACTTTTGGGTTTTCTACTCTGTCTTTGTCTGCAACAAAGAGAAAAACATTTTGAGTTTGAAGGATACTATTTGGTATACCGTCTTAAAGCAAAATATTTATAGTTTCACTAAATTTTGAACAGAAACTTAAAAAAAGTCTATATGTGGGCCTATATAACTAACCACGATAACTTCAAAACAAAAGAAGCTAGATTGATGAAAGACATGCGTGTTCACCCATATATGCCCGCATACTAAAAATATCTTACTTATCTTAGAGGTAATTCTAGTAATTGCGTAGAGTTGTAAGAAAGACCTAAAAGTTATTGTTGAAAACAAAATAGACGGTAGTACTTAGTAGAGGAGTTTCAACCAATTTAATTGTATTTTTTTTTATCTAGAACTAAGTTAACTATTTCCAGGTTTTTCTTTAAGAAATTTTTTGTATTCATGGGTCAGCAGAAATGAAATTTTTTTTAGCTCGGTTTATATTTAGCCGAGTTTGGAAATAAGAATCATAACTATATTCTAACTGTCAGTATCCTTATATATTTATCATAATCTGCATTTAAATTTGTAAATAAGCCAAATCATATTTCCTTTAATTGTCTAACTGATTCTCTAGTTAATAATTTTATTACTACTTTTCAATGATTAGTTCTTTTTCAATAGTACTTTTCATTGAATAGCACTTTTTAATAGTAAATTTCATTGATTAGTACTTTTTAATAGTACTTTAAATTGATTAGTACCTTTTTAGTAGTACTTTTCATCTGATTAGCCCTTATTAATAGGGCTTTTCATTAATTGAATTTTTTGAAAATACAAGCATGCATCCAAAAATGAAATGTACAAATAATTGTTTTTTATGTAATTGAAAATCTATAGAATAATCAAAAATAAAAACCTCAATGTCATGTAGCTTTCGGGGAAAACTTAAAGCAAAAGATTAGTAGAAATTTCAGGATTCATGTATTTGATTTACTATTTATGAAGGAATAAAAACAATTAGCCCATCAATAATAAAAAGGGACCTATCCTTTGTTAACAGTTCTTTAGAATGACAAGCTATAAAAAAAGTACAAAGGGTGAGAGAGAGAAAAAATCTGATGGACAAGCGTAGAGGAGGTGATGACCTTTTTGAAAATGTGTGCCACATTTCCTGTCATTGCAACGTGTTTCTCTACGGATATGAGCGCAGGAAAAGAATTTTTACACTGACGCGATGAAAAAAAGGCATTCTAATTAAGTTTTTTTTTTCTTCTTCTTCTGCAAGGTCCATTATATTCTCTGATATAAGATAATTATCGAAAACAAACCAAAAAAGAAATGTTGAAATTTTTTTTTTGTATTTTTAAGCCTCCGTAACTATTTTAATTTTATAACAATCATATTTATGTAAAAAAAAGGATGCTATATTTCTTTATGCGAGTATTTTTTTCATTGCAGCATTTCTGTTTTTGCAACCTAATTTATTTCTTTTTTCTGTTAATAATAACTGGATTTCAATATAAAATTTCATTTAGGTATTTCTGATTTTCAGTTTATTTAACTTAATTCGAATGTAGAAATTATTTATTTAATACACATACAGTCATCAACTTATGGCTGTTTAGCTTTCAGGTGATACTGAACTTATAACCTTAAGTTCAATATGTTAATGTTTTTCTTTTATATCAATGTAATTTAGTTGTACTACGATAAAAAAGTAAAAGGTGCATGATGAAAGGAATTATTCCTAGTTTTATTAATATAATTTATTTCTTGGTGAGATTTTTGCACTTACAATTTAAATATATTTGAATATTCGTTGATATACACTGCGCTGCTCGGAATTAAATTACTTTCCAATATTTTAAAATTTGAAACAAATTTTGATAAAATATTATAATAGAAAAAACAATTTTGGAGTCATTTAAACATCTTACTCGCATTCTTAACAGTGCTCGTAAAGAAAAACTGCATAAAAATAAAAGTTATATCATTGAAAGAATAATTTTAAAAGAATTTATAAGTGAATTTATTTACAATTTTCTTGTTTAAGTAAATTTTTTCGAATTATCTTCCAACGAAGTTAATTCTTTAGAACTTAATTTTCTTAACTCCACTTGAGAAAATGTCTTATTGTTTATTTTTTAGCTTCGTTAAATGGATCCGACAAGCAGAGAATAGCCTGATAGAAAGATCTGCATTAAAGTAAGACAAATGCTTCTAAAAAACTAGTAGTTCAAAATATATTTTAATTTAATTTTTTATTAAAGTAGAATAAAAGGTTAAAATAAGGTGGGATATAATTTTTTATAATGATTAATAACAGCTGAATAAAAACATTGTGTAGAAAAGGAAGTGTACAATTTTCTAATGGTACTATTCTGAATTCTGTTTTAAAAAATTTTTGCGCTTGGATTAATTTGTCCTGAACATGAAATAGAAGTAATGCAAAATTTTGGTTCAATATTAATAGGAGGGACATATACTAACTTTTGAATTTTGATTTGTTGATAGTATAAGTTGATTTTATATTATAAGTTGATATTATTTTTTCAGTAATTTTTGAATTTTGATAATTTTTTAGATATGAAATGGTATGATAACTGGTATGATCAGATTTTGATAAATTGGAAAAAATAATTAAAATAATGACTTAATAATTTAAAAACTGGTATAAATGCAAGTATAAGTTGATTTTATATTATACTATAAGTTGATATTACTTTGACAGTAATATTTGAATTTTGATCAGTTGATAATAATATTAGGATACACTATTGACTGTATTTCTTTTTTCTCAAGACATAAAATTAATTTAAATACATCAGGTTTGATTTAAAAGTGTTTCAATTCTACCCATTTAAATAGAGATGTGAAATGTACACACATACAAACATGCATACATAAACCACTGCAATGGCTTTTATTTATACCAAAAAGTACGATAGTCTCTAAAAATTTTATTTTCTATTATTTATGGGACTTGGCAATTATGAAACAATTGAAACAATAGTTAATGAGAAAAAAATATTTAGTACATAGCTATGATGGAAATTCACAGAATCTAAAGTATATATTTTTTTATTTGGCAAGTTTTAGAAATGAAAATCCCCATGAGGTTTGTTTCATTCGGCTGGAAAAAAATAGGGAAGAGTAAAAATAGGCTTGATTGGTAAAATGAGACTTTTTATTTAATTCCGTCATATTTTATGATTTAGATTATTGGAACAGATAAGAATGAATTGAAATTACATGAAAAAATGAAGAAAAAAATTCTAATAATTCAAAGACGAGAAACTATATGTACTATAATTTACTAGGAGCCATTAAAAATAAAATATATCGAAATGCTCTATTTTAGATAATCTTCATGAAAAATCGACAAAGTAAAATACCATCCGTCAATAGAAAATAATTTTATTGTTATTCTATAGGAGTTCTGAACAAAATGAGAGAATAAAAAAAAGATTGAGAGAGAGAGAAGAAAGGAGACCCGGAAAATTGCCTGTTGACAAGCGGAAAGTATGTGATGACTTTCAACAAAATGCTTCTCAGATTTCCTGTCAGTGCAGCGTGCTTCTTTAAAAATATCTTGGAATAAACAAAAAGCATTGATTGGAAAACAGGAAAAAAATACATTTTAATTAAACAACTGAATTTTCTTCATAAAATTATTTTTTCATTGTAAGTTATATTTTCCAATATACGAATAGAGTGAAAAAAAAAGATATATGACTTATTTCACGTCATCTTTTTATCTATTTAATTCAATAACAATTCTGAAGAACAAAATATTAATAATAATTATGAATAAATTAAAAATAATATTAAATAAAAACCAATTATTAATATTAAATTACTATATAATAAATTATTTTAATACATAAAATTGAATTGCCAATGCTAAAATTGTCTCATAAGAATTTTTTTTTGTAATTCTCAATGCAGTGTAACGTATTTGAAATGTTATTTGTGCGTGATTATTATTTTTTTCTGGCATAAATGCTGTTGATTATATTTCATTTTGCACAAAACATGAAATTAATTTGTATAGATCAGGTTTGACTTACGATTTTAGAAAATTTTCAAAACTGCGCATTATTAATTAATTTATTCAATAAAAATTAGAATTGTTAGGCTATTTCATTATAACAGGTGTATAATAGATGGCTTATTTTCAAAGGTTTATTTTCAATTTATTGTTAAATTCAGATCTGAAATTTTATTTAAAGTTATATTATGTTTTTGTCATAATGTAATAACACGCAATTTTCATAAAAAAAGAAGGATATAACTATATAGAAAGCAAGCTGTACTAAATAATAAGTACAAAATGAGCAAATATAATAAAAATTCAATTTTAGTGAAATACATTTGTCTGATTATATCATATAGGGCAGCTTTCTGGCACAGAGGTAGCGCATCTTCTTCGTGTTCTGGGAGTCCCGGGTTTGAGTCCGGATTTAGGCACGGTTGTTCTTATGTGTGGTATCTGTGAGATGAGTGACTGTGTCACCCTGTAAAAAGAGGTTGTGCAAGCAAATGTGGTGAGTGTGGAGCTTAGTCGTGCTCTTCGCCCTAGTTGGCGCTGCTTTAAAAAGAAGGGATGCTCATTCGGCTTAAATCTACTGCTGTATCAGCGGGGGGCTTGTCCATGGCAAGTGCCATTAGTAACAACAACAACATATCATATCTGTTATATCTTACAAAAAAGAAGTAAAAATTGAACTATACGATAACAAAATAATCGCGTGTTTTTAAATGTATTTTACACCTTATTTGTAGTTGTAAAATATGATAATTTTGTATGTTTGTTTTTAAGGCATGATGATTTTTTAAATCGATATAATATAAGCAAACTATAATAAAGTTTCGAAAAGGCTAGACGTTTTATACCCTCTACGAACAAAGAGTACAAATATATTTTGTATGTTACAAAAGTGGCATAAAACTCTTTCAATTTATTTCATTAACAAAGGAGAAAACTAATTTTCTATTGTAATCAAACATCGTTTGATGATTTAGCACTTATAATATGCTTTTAGCAACATTTTTTTAAAAAATAAGTAGATTTCTAACTTTAACTTTATTTTCTGGCATTGCAAGGCATATCTTATAATGAAGTTTTTAGATTATTTTTTTTTCATTTTTAATGTTAAATTTAATTCTTTAGAATCGATACAAAACCCGACTTAGAATACTTATTGATTAATTTATTTTTCTACATGCCTTTAACAAAGACTAAGATAAGGGTTAATGAATCTTTACTCGATTCTAGTTGAATTCAGGAAAATTATATTCCTGTGAAAAAATTATATTAGTTTAAGGAAGAATTTAACACGAAATTTTAAATTTAAAAGCAAATGAATTCTAAAGGTTTTAATAATTTCACAATAAAGGCTAAGAAAAATTTGCATGGATTTTGTTTTCTTTCGATAGAAAGTTTTAACCCGTCTTATAAATTCTTAAATTTATCGATGTTTGAAATGAAAGGATCAATAATAAAATGGGTTTGCTCGGTGTCTGTCATATCTGATCAATCTATAGTATTTACATAAAAATGATAGCACATTTTAAAAGAAAGATTCGGAATTTTAAAATTAAAATTTCATAAAAAGTTAAAAATTCCTGCAAAAATTATTTTTTTCAAAAATTCAATAATACAGCCGGGAATTCAAAGATACACTATGGTGGTTTTTTAGAATTGATTGAAATTTAAGATAGTCGAAAAAAATTATTTACTCCAAGAAAGGTCTTTAAAACTGATTGAAATTTAAGATAGGTGAAAAAAATTATTTTTATTTCTTATTCATATCGTTTATTTTATAATATAGTATAAGCATATAATTTAAATTAGGCGTTGTATAACTTTATTCCTTTTAGTTTAGTTCTATTAACGTCCCATTTTAAAGCACCTTTAGGGCTGTTTTTGGAAGGGCCACTTCATTTTGAACCGCAGTGATAAGGAATACGCCTGAGCTTTCACCCTCCTCCAGATTTCCACACCTCACCGATGGGAAGATATTTGGTGCTAATGCACTTCACTTTCATCGGACCGGCCTCCAAGGCACTTCTTTGATGGAATCGGGTCCCAAACCTCAAATTCTCCGATTCCACAACCAAGACCTTAACCCCAGGACATAATTTTGTTGGGGAGTGATTTACAATAAAAGACGAAACCATATCCTTTCTAGTATCTCAGTATATAAGTATATAAATAAAATTAACTATCTCAGTATATAAATTAATCTTAAATTATAAGTCCATTGGAAAAATTCCAGAAACTTTGACAATGTAAGAAAAATAAGTGCTCAAATTAAAAATATTATTTTTCTTAATTTTACCATCTGGTAAATTTCTTGCATTTACTCTCAAGTCTATTTACTCCTCAATACAGTTGCAAGGAAAGCCACTACTCTCTGTTTACCTCTGTAAAATATTCCCACTTTAGCAGGAAGTAAAAATTCACCCCGTTCATTTCCTCTCCACGAACTTTCACCATTTATTCGATCATGCGTGTAGGCACGAGACCTAATTCTCCCGCGTTTGCATATAGCGGCCTCTATTTGCGCGGAAGTCTCACTCCGGTGTCAATGGAGGAACCTTAACCGTAGAAATCTCTCGGAAGCCCTATGTTCTTATTCATGACCCGTTCATGCGGCACTGGAGTCGTAAAAGACAGTATATCTTCAAAATCAACACGCAGAATAGATATTGAAGAGCATTCGGATGGTTTGCTTTTCTTTCACTTTTTATCTTGAAATAATTTTCACGAAGCGGAAACCTGGAAATCTTTTCGCATCCTCAAGCAGTGGACGGATTGAAATGGGTTTTGAAACGTAAAAGATCTTTTCTGATGACCCTACAGGAGAAAATAGTTTCAAAGGATTTCAAAGTTTACTTTTGGACGACTATTCTTTGAAAGTATGTAGTATTCCGGATAAGAGAGAAATAAGGGTGTATCTTCTCTTTGGTTACTATTAAAACAGCTTTCAAGAACCATTTAGCAAATATTATTGTCTCAGAAGTAAGTGTTATATTTAATAATAAAAGGCCTTTAAATTTAAAGAAAGGTTAAAACTTTTAGAAGTTAATGGGATTTTTTTAAATGCATGTAATTTATTTTCTAATGCACATTTAAAAGTAGTCTTAAAATATACTTTTCCCCCTACACACAAAGAACTAGAAATTAATCGATGAACATCGATTGTTACAGATGATAAATTTACTAAACATCTTTTGACAAAAACAATAATGGCAACATGTTTTAATCGCTTGTTGCTCGGTTATGAATACATTTTTATAAATAAAATAAATCCTTGTATTCGGATGGAAGCTCTTACTTCTCATTCAAAACGGTGAACCATTTTGATGTTTTATTTATTTAATTTTGAATATTAAAAATACCTCCAAAATATTTAGAAAATACAAACTAATTAAACGTACGAATTCAATTTAAAACAATAATTTATATCTATTTCTGGAAGTAACAAGCAAGTCTTTGTATTAGGTAAATAATTATGTATCGAATTATTTTTCCAAGAGTAAGTTAATAAGTACTGCAAAGAGTTAATTATTGCCATATATTTGAAATTTTGATACAGTGTTTTAAATATTATAGAATCTTAATTTTTTTAATTAAGTCTACTTTTAGGCGATGTCATGTATATTCTTTTTTTTAAGTATGTTTATATTAGAGGGTTAAATGGTACATGAGACATGAAAATATTAAAAGTATTATCTACTAGAACACATTAGTGAACACGATTTTAGAACTCTAATCCATGAAAGAAGTGCATATGCCTTAATAATTACTCCAGTCCATCACAAGGCAATTTTGAACACTTAGAGTTCCGAGCCAGCATGGATGTCCTAAGGGCCCTCACCAACTACAGTACAATTCGGTTCCGACGTAGGAGATACATCCTTTCATCGGCAGGATTAATTAATCACGCAGCATTTTTTCAACTAGAAGTGTAGCAAAGACCAATAACAATTCTTATCCCCATATATTAGCATCAGCAGATTTAAGCAGAAAGGAGCGTCTCTCTCTCTCTCTCTTTTGAAGTAGCGCCAACTAAGGCCAAGAGTGCGCCTTAGCTACACACTCACCGAATTTGCAAGTAAAACCTCTTTTTACAGGGGGGTACACTCACACATCTCACAGAAGAACAGCCATGCACGAACCGGGCCTCCCAGAACACGAGGAAGACGCGCTACCTCATTGCCAGAAAGCCGGCCAATCATCTCATTTAAATTATACTATAAATATGACCCTTGATCTAATTAATGGCATTCTGATGAAATGTTTACAGCATCTGACACATTTCCTTCAGAGTTTTTCCGTCCATATTCTAGTTAAAAAATTAAAGTAAGAAATCAAAAATGTTATTTAAAAACGCGAATTAAGGCATTTGCTTTGAGTATATGAATTGCGATATCACGAGCCAGAATAAACTACGGAGATTCTAATAGGGTACCAATAAATATGGAGATTATAAAATTAAATCTCTAGATTATGCATGAATCGGAATACTATTTATTAATTTTTAGAAATTTAATTTATGGCAATTTTCTGTAAGTTTATTTTTATGTTGTATAGAATATGTACGTCTAAAAAAAGACACCTTCCAGATTTCATACAGGTTTCTGGATATACATTTTTTTTCTGTTAAAACTAAAGTGCCTTGAGTCTTTTTTTCACTGTTATCAAAAGAGTAAATAATAAGCAGAAGAAAATAATGAATGTAAAAAAAATCAAACACAACTTTGACAAAATATTAAAAAGTTAAATGTAACATTGTTATTAAAATTCTAGTTCATCAAACACTTAGAAAAGCATGATGCGTTGTTATTAATGAAAGAATGGTATAAAATCACAATGATTATCATAATAAACAAAAAAAGTAATACAAAAACATTCTTTTGTACAAGATAATAAAAGAGTACTTCTAATTTTTTAAATCTATTATTTGGTTCATTAAACATATCTTTATTGTGTACGAATATTAAAACTTTATTTAAAAGGAATTTTTCGGTTGCATCATTTAACAAAGTTTATAAACTTATATACTCAATATTTTACATGGAACGTTGCTTAAAAATTGTTGGGATATTTTTTTGTAACTCTATACGTTAAAATACTTAATAATGAAGTCAATTATTTTTGTAAATAGTGTCAGATAAAATGCATAAGTTTTGAGTTTTGAAATAAAGTACCAATTGATTAATCAACTATTTTACCTAACGAGTAAAAACAGAATAATCTTTTAGTAGACATTATAAATCTTTACTAACAAATTATAAATTAACTTTTCTCCAAAAATTACTTCAAACGTAAAACATTTTAACAATT
This sequence comes from Argiope argentata, assembly GCA_026289955.1. NCBI lineage: Eukaryota > Metazoa > Arthropoda > Arachnida > Araneae > Araneidae > Argiope > Argiope argentata. The sequence continues at coordinate 5,095,398 of JAOUZG010035355.1, read as the reverse complement.
TATGTGCCAAATATGTTATATATATATATAATTCGATTTTTTTACAAAGTATAACTTATAAACTAATATTTTAGCAAAATTACTACAAATAAATAATATTTTAATATAATTCTGACCAAATATTTTATTAGACAGATAATTTGAATTTAAAAAAAATGCCTGAATTAGAATTAAAGTTAAGAAATACTCCAAATGCATTAAATTCTTTTTCTCCACTATGCTGTTTTATAAAAGGGGTAGGTTCATACGGGAAAAATGAACTCTTGTTAGCAAAAGGAAAAAAAAAGTACCTCATAAATAAACAATGAACATCTTGAGATCGTGTTAAATGCAATGAAGTTTTTAAAAAAAGGATGTATTGCATTTGACATCCTCTATCTATCAATACATAAGAAAAAAATTGAAGTATAAAATGAAAAGCTATACTAAAAAAAGAAATGGTTTATTTTCAAAATATGTGCAAGGATTAATTGTGATATCGTTAGATATGATGATTATCGTTTCTTCCACAGCGTAGGGACAGCTGATTTTTTTCCAGATGTAAAAAATATTTTTGATATATATTTAATCCTTTTAATAAATTTAACTATGAATTGTCTTTCAAATATCGCAAATACGTAACTATAGTATAATGTGAAACCGTCAGAGTTTGTTCACCATTCTTATTAACTTTTTTGAAGAAAATTAAGAAAGTTAAGAACAAAAGGGAAAAGTTCTGCACTTTTACAAGACACTATGTCTCTATTTCTAGATGCTAAGCTCATTTTGTAAGCTTTATATATTTTATGATAAAGCTGCCAGGCCCTTACAGAAATAGTATTTACTAGAAAACAAGTCTTGTTTTAAAAAAAGGTGAATCTAGAAGAGAAATTCCTATGACTCAATTAACTTTTGTGAATTCTTGTTTTGTCTTCTGTAACAGAAAGCCACGAAGACTAATTTAATTATTAAATTCCACCTTCCTCCCCATACTCACAAGTAAAGTTAAATAGAAAGGATTCGCAAATATATTTATTGGCACGTGTCCAATTTAAACACATTGCAATCCGTCAGGAAGACACGCATTACGCAACGAATAGGAGTTCACAATACAGTTTGGTCTGAGAATCGAAAAGACAAATAATTAGTGACGGGAGTTTTAATTCCCGCTCACATTTTCTCGAATTTAATTATGGTAATGATAAATCGTGCTTCCGGGGCTTCGTTAGTCCCTTCCTCCTCCTACTTTTCTTCCTTGTTAAAAGTCTTGGGGAAAAACCACTAATTATAAGGATCAAGAGATTTACAAGGAAAACCGGTCAATAATAAGACGCTTTAGATCCTTTTGCCATGGTTGTCTACGAATAAGATCAAGTTTAACGGTAATCTCACCTTCAGAAAGAAAATGCCGAGTAGTTTTGTGAAGGTAGGATATATTAATTGAGAAATGATATTTACATTCTGATTTTGCACCAATTTGCAATAAGACTAATTTATAGTGTTTGAACTTAGATCCGAAATTATATAGAACTTGAGAATACAAATTAGGAATCAGAATCGATAGTAGATATTTTGATGCAAGACATTCTAAATCTATTTTTTTAATAAAGTTAAGTTAAAAATAGAAGTTTCTGTTAGTTTAATTTTAAAAAAATTAAGTAGGAAACATTATTATATGTAATATCTTTACAAAAAGCGCATTATTGTCATTAAATTTTATTCATTCATTTTTCGGCATAGTTCACAAATACTGCACAATATTGTATAATATTGAGGAGTATTGATTAATATCAAATAATATAACATAATATTGTGCAACAAGCCGTGTTGCCTAGGTCCTTGAGAAGGAGAGGGAGACATACGAATAAAAAAAAATTGAGATTTAAATATGGATAAATATACTTAGAGCATATCGCGTTGGTTCATGTAATTGGTTTGATTTCACTCCTTCAATGACAAAGGTAGCATTAATGTTGCCTCTAGTATTAATATTGCCTTTATTATGTTACCTTACTTTGCTTCCAACATTAAATATAAAACATTCTGCTACCAATAATAGGATAGCAAAATATACTTGGAATTCTAAATTTTACCGAAATTTGGTTTGTAAATGTTAGCAAAATTATTGTTTATTACAAATGAATAATAAATTTATATGATATGATGTGAACCACTATGAAAACAGTATAATAAAGTGTAAACAGAATGTGTGAGATGATTTGACGAAATTTGAAACCTTTCAAGCAAAAAAAAAATTTAAAAGTATATGGGAGAAATATTATATAATTTTATAAATTTATTATTTGTTAGAAATGAATTATATACTTAAATAATAAGAAAAAATTCTATCAGACAACTTATTAAACTCGAAATAGAATTCTGTGATTATTCTAAGGAATCACGTTAATAAAATCAAATGAACAACAACGTTGATGGAATTAATCCTCAATCAATAGGAAAGTAGTAATACAAAGATTAAAACAGTTTAACTTATCATTACATTTAAGGAATATGATTTTCTTACTTATTAGCACTTTATAAAGACTGGACACACTTTTAGTTGCATAGTTGATGGTTTTTGTGAAAAGCACACCTATTTGTAATAGAATATAGTCACATATTTGTGAAACACTGTCCGGGAAGGACAAGGGAAACGAAAGGAAAGAAACGAAGTTTTGCACTTTATGATTCGGAAAGAATTAATGTGCTGAATTCCAAGTTAAAATAAGGAAATATATTGTTTTTGTACTTTAACGGAAGAAATCAATTTATCTGCAGATTAGCCAAGCAATCTTTACATTAATAGTTTGAGAGCTTTAGTGGTAACATGCATACGTGTAAGGATTTCCATATGAATGTATGCATAGAGATAGAGACCTGATAGAGAAGTCTCGTGATTGTTTCAAACAGTTTTAAAATCATTAATGGCTTAAATTTATTCAGATAAATAAGGACTTAAAAATAATAATGTTCTTGCATGATAACTTTATATTCGAGATCATAGATTTCATTTTGTCTTTTTATTATTCTTTTTAATAAAGGACTCACATTTAATCGTAGAGATAAAAGTTAATGATATAAAGACATCACAGTGAGATAAATGAACAAACTTGTTTAGTATAATACAAACAACAGCAATATTCAATTTCAAATAAATGTTTCGTACTTAGCAATCGTAAGCCTACATGAGACACCATTATCCATCTTAATAATAAATTCATGCATATTATTGTTTACGTTAATAAGGAATTCTTTAAAAGAAAATGAATTAGTTTAATATTTTGAATGAAAAAAAAAACACAATTTTTAGTTACCTATCCATACACGGCGTTACATCAAAACTCTGCATAGCAGCATTCTTTGCTAAGTTCATAAAAACATTGTACGAGGACTTATAACAAATAGTTTTAAAAAATAAAATAAAAATGCAGTATAAAGTAGGATGTCATATGATGTTTCAAAAAGCTTTATTAAAAGAATAATCATTGGTATATGCGTACGCTTGAAGTAAAAGCTCAGCATTCCCATCGCTCTTATCCTATCATACATACGCCAACTATAGAATAACGTTGTTTGAATCGTTTTTAAGGAGTTGTATCTTATTTTTATCTATTAGTAATCTTTTGATGTTTATGTATTCAGCTCGTTAACATCATTACTTGTATTTCAATTTTGATCCACGTGTGCTTTTCATTGGTAACCGTCCTTCCGATGACCAAATCATCTGCTGGTTGAATGACGAAGACTGGGTGACGCTTGAAGCATCAACCTGACTTTAATAATCCACAATGCTGATGGAAGAAAACTTGGAGGACCTTCACTAATACATAGTGGTGCTATAATTCAGTGAATGGAAGTAATTCCTGGGCTTAGTTCATGCGTACGAGACTGTAAGTTAAAGGGGAATCGATGTATTGTGTACAGATTGTTATAGATCTTGCGGCAAAATAAACACTTCGCTACAAAAATGTGTTAGGTTAATGTCTAGAGGAATTGCAGTGAGGCATTAAATTTCGTGAATTGTTATTGTAATAATATGAAGAAGTGTATATGCAATAAAGATTTAATCGCTTATACACTGTGGACCGATGGAGCATGCTCCACTTGTGAAAGGGTCGTCAACAATCCCAACAGTTATGTGTGGACAGAGTCAAATTCTCATGTAATTACCCTGTAAAGACAGCAGGACAGAAATCTGGAGCATTTCAACTTTCCTGTAAATGATTGTCTGGATATGTAGTATCCATTGCGAAGAATTAAACATGAGAAACCTGTGTTATGCCTTTCAAGATCGCTAAATTGGATGCTTTTTATACCGTTCTATTGGGCCATCTAAAGGAATTTATGTATCAAATCTTATTTAGTGTTAAATATCGAATTTTTCTAACAATCTACCTAATTACTAGGAAAGCTACTTTATTGGTTGTCATCACATTATAGTTCATGAATGATTATCTCACTACTACAGCCCATGTAGAGAGCCATTTCTCGATGCTCGATTTGATTTATCCATCTTGAGATTTTCTTATTTAAACATGCAAATATGAATGTTTTTATGTCTAATATTTTTTATACTATTTTTTATTTCAAAAACAATGTGTTGGAGAAGTTTAGTTCTTTAGAATAGTTTTAATTTGATTTGGCAGATTACGGTGTCGAAAATAGTGATAACATTCTGGGCTTAAGATATAAATTAAAAAAAGATTTGTTTTTCAAATGACACTTTTAAAGATAAATGTAATTATTATGATGGTGATTAATGATTAAATCTGTTGATAGTTTGAATTGGAATACATTCGTTTTTTGTCCAAAGATTACGATAAAATGTAGGATTTTATTTTTATTAAATTTAAAATACATATATTGTTTTTTATTCAAGAATGTGGACATTTTTTTATCAGATTATATGTATTTTAGGATGATTTAAATTTTACAATAAATCTAAAATGTAAAAAAATAAAAATATAAAAAATAGGGAAAAAATGGCTGAGTTCTTTTCTAATGTGAGTTGTAACGGATGAAATAAGATAAAACGCTAAATTCAGTTACCATTTCTAGGCAAATTCGGAAATTTTATCATTGCAACCCAAGACTATCGTTGCTTCTCCAGTGCAGTGGTTTATTTATCTCTCTTTTTAAAAGTGAAATCAATCTTGAAAGGATGTCGTTTCAAAGCACTTGAGGAGATTTCAAGAGAGATGCGAGACGGGCAACCCTTCTTAAAAAATCCGTTTTAACTTCTTTCTCTTTCTCTTTTTTTTTTTTTTTGTGTCATGCTCTAAAAAGAAATGAGAGCTTTTCTTGTTGCGTAGCGAAACGGAGAATCTCCGTAAAACGAAAGCAAACACCGTACATGAATATCAAAAAATAGTCATATTACTTTCTACCCCAAAACACTTGCTTATTTCTTTTTCAACCTTTTTTTTCTTTTTTTATATTGGCGATTTTTTTTGAAAATCTCGTGTTTTAAAAAGGACTTTTTTATTCGACGATACTGGCAGAGCATGTATATGCGATATATGATATCTGAGGATGTTTTTCGATGCTTTGAATGACACACAATAAAATATCAAGAAAATAGACAGATATCTTAAAAATATTGGAAAAATATCATTAAACCGTTTATAAAACTATATTAAAGTAATATTTGATGACATTAAAATTTTTATTTTAATATACTAAAGTAAGCAATATTATACGAGTAACAACTTATATAGATAGCATATACATAACAAGATTGATTAAGTTTCTGGTAAAAATAAAATACTCATTCCACAAATAAAAAAAAACTCTGTAAATGCTTATTTCATACCGATATTTTTACGAACGAAATTTAAACTTTTATTTGTTAAAATATTTTTATAAATATCTGTCATTGAAAATTAAAATCAAAAGCGTGTTTTACTTTTAAATAAATCTTATTTAGTATCCAAAACTTTTCAGGAAATTATAATGCTCTCCACAACAAAAATTCCAAAATTTTGGGGGCAAATAAAAATAATTTTTTCGTAATTAAAATGTTTAATATCTGATAAAAAGAACATTAATTACATACAATAGCACTAACTATTTTCACTAGTAATTCTTTTTCAAATTTTAATAAAAATTATAAATTCAATATTATGAAATTTATTTTACTAAATAATGCTTTTGATTTTTGTTAATGAATTTATATTCATATGAAATGCTAGGTAATAAATACATTTTTATGTGCAGATTATTGAAGGATTTAAGATAAAATGAACATTTGTTACTTCTGTGTCCAATGTACCGAAAAGATACAGGGATATAGATGTGAGGATGATAACCTTAAGGTTTCAAGGTTGAGTCTTGCAAGTTTGATGGTTAAGAAACGCTGTAAGTTTTACTATCCCTTACCGATGACGGGACGTGTCAACTGATATAGGATTTTCAACCGAGTCAGTGCTATCTCTCCAGACTTAAATATAATTGCCGCCTATTTGTCGAACCACATCGATCCTGAAATATTTTCAGCATCCCTAAGATGGAGGAGATTGCTAATATCTGTTACCTCCGGCCACCATTTATATATTTAATACACTCGAAAAATCAGAAAAACTATAGCCACTATCAATTTCGTAATTTTTTTGGAGGAAATTCAATGACACCTATGTTTGCCGTTAATTGTTGCTCTAACTCGCCAGGAATTTCTAGTGGGTAATTTCTGAAGCAGTATTTTACTAGATATTCTAGATAGAAAAATTTATATAAAAGTTCCCTTCACATCAGTGAAAAAAAAGTCGAAATTAATCGATATCTTTCATTTTAAGAGAGTAAAAAAGTCCATGATTCCCACGACAACAATGATTGTTTGCCTACTTCGTCTTCAATTTTATAAAATAGTACAAAATAAAACACAGCTAGAGTCCCAAATTCTACAAATGAGCGATTTATATGATTTTTGTTGCCATTTAATTTCGCCACTTAACAAATCTCTCAACCATTTAAAAAGTGTTTACCTATAATGATACATATGTTCAATCTTTACTAAACAGTAAAAGCTTTTTTTACAGAATTCTTTTGTTTTTATAATTTTTCTTAAATCGAAATTGCTGGGAGATATTATATAAATGCCATTAACATATTATTCATCAGAGGCAAATATTGATAGAATTAATTTTATCATACCAATTAACATGGATATAATGGGACACAACAAAAGTATAATAATGGTATAATTACAGCAGTGTAAGTAAAAAAAAATCATAGCCATATTTTAAATTATGCTCTCAAAGTAATGACCAAATATTTTGTTCAGTTCATTTCCTTTCAAAGGAACGAAATTGGTCCAATTATTCAAGTCGAGATTTTTGTGACAGTTTTATTTTTCAATATATTTGTAATTGGAGAGAAAAGCAGATCCAAGTCTAATAAAAACGTATTTATGGATAAAAAGCCTCTTTAAGGGACAATTTTTTAAGCAAGTACAATGAACTGCGGAAGAGATTGCTTTCGATTTATCTTGAAATCAAAAGGGGTGAAAGGTAGGCGATCATTGGTAATATATCCAATCTTTATTAATTTTTTAATAAATGAAAATTTGAAAGTCGTTACAGTGATCAAGTTGGGAGAAGGGTGTATAGGTTTTCTTCTTAGAAAAAAAATAGTACTGTAAATTGTGTGCTTCAATTTTTCCTAAAAATAGAGGCTCATGTGGAACGTCCAACCAATAATAATCCACCTAGTCGTCATATGAAAGAAAACTTTTTTAGATCGATGAAGTCGTTGGCGCTGGGGATCTCTCGTGTGGTTTTCCTTTCAGAAAAATGTATCTTGAAGTGAAATAAGTTTCTCTTATTTCACTTAGAAATAGAGAATAGAGAGGATAGGTAAGCCTTGTCGATGGATCTAGAAGTTATGCATTTTTATGAAAACAAAATATATCGAAATCAGATTTATATTTCGGATTGGGCTGTTGATTTTTTGGTTTCCATTTTACTTTAAATATATAATTGGACGAACCTAATTTAAATATTTAGTGTTCTACTAAGATATATCTGACAAGAGATTAACTCCTCCATAATTTTTTAAACATAATTATGTCCCGTCAGATTAATAAAGAATTTATTGTTTCATAATTAATTAGTTATGTTACCTGTCATAAAGTATCTCTCGTAATATACTGTCAAATCATACGTTATTCTAAGAAATTTTTCACGAAATGTTCCTGTAAATAAGTATATATATAAGATGTCCAGTCTTGTTATATATCTTGATACAAATATCAGTTTTTAAAAATTAGAGATATACATATAGCTCTAGTTGAAAAAAATAATTAAAATGACTTAACGAATTATATCTTGTATTGTTTGGGTAAAAAATGTAATTTTGTGAAAGTTTAAAGAACAATTTTCATATTGGCTCCCCTTTCTTCATTATTTCTTAGCCATATTTGATAAAAGGTTTTTTGTGCATTTAATTTTTTTTTTAAAAAAGTATCATCCTTCTGCAATCAAAGTTGACCAAGTTATGAGACTCCAAATTTCATTATCGTAATCCAATCAACGATTGCTTAAAGAAAAACAGGCGATTGGATAATAATTCATGATCTTTAAAATGATTTTAACATTTTTTTAAATAGTGCCAATCAAAGCATTAGAACTCGCTAATTTTTCCGGAAAGTTGAAAGTTTAGGCTTGATACATTTTTTCAAGTACACATTTCATTCTTATACAATACTTTTGTTTTATAATAGCAAGCTTCGTAAAATGTTTAGTGGTTTTAATAAAACAGTTAAGATCCCCTCAGGATTATTCATCGTGAGTTAAAACTAAAGTTATTCTATTATGACAAAGAAAGAAAATTAACGTTCGACTTTAGAATTGTAATAGGGTTCAAAAATGGCACATTTGGTTGATAATTAATGGAAAAATAATAATAATAGAAAAATGAAAATAATAGCCGTGTATAGGCATTGAAATTTAAAAAAAATCAATACAAGTAGAGTTTAAGGGAACCACTTGATGAAAAAAAATCTTTTATCAAACTATCTGTCATAGGATATTGAGAAGTATATATTTTGACCATATCATTTAATCATTATGTTACACTATATCAACATTTCTTGTGGAAGACGGGGAAGTTTTTAGTCTTCGAATTTAATGTTTCCGTCTTGCAATATAACTGAGCTAACATGTAACCTAAACTTTTGTGTATGATCACACACACACACACAACCAAAAGTAAGTCAGAGTAAAAAGCAATCAGAGTCTAATACATGAAAGAAAGAGAAGAAAAGAGGTAAAATACATGATAAACTAATTCCACAAAAAAGCCACTCGAGGAATAATGGGAAAATAAAGCGTCGAACAACAGTTAAGTTTTCAAATAAAGCGTAAAGCAGAATGTGAAATAAGATGTTTCAAGCCATAATTGCTATTAATTAAAAGAATTAATGACATATATGAGAAGAATTATAGCATTTTTTACAAACTATATCAAGCAAATAAATAACCACATATTGTTCTTCCAGCATTTTTTCTTCTTAATTATTTTACTTACTATTATTCTTTTACTTACTTCTTCAAATTGTTTCGAAATTGGATGTAACATGATAAAATATTACATCAATATCTTAGAAAATAGTTTAGATGACTTCTCATAAAGAGTTTAGAAAGGTAAAAATATCTTCTTAGTAATGGGCAATTCAAACCTTAGAAACATGATCAATGCGATATTGATTTTTTAAAAATATCTTTAAAATATTTCAATTATCATAAATTAATATCATTTTATAAAAGTTAGTTTTAGCACTACTAAAATAAATGAAGCTTTCATTTTGAATTTAGAAATCATTTGCAAATTTGAAATCAATTTTAATTTTTTTAATTAACATTCTTAATTGACAATTTCGAAATAAATACTTAAATTTTTTTTTCTGAAAATTTAATTTTAAATAAATAATCGTATGATTTATTAAAAATGAGTTTACAAATATAATTGTTCATTGTGCAACTAGATGGCGCTGTTTTTTCTCTGAAGTTTCAAATAATCCGGCCAGTGTCAGTTCCTCACTATTCCCCAAATTGCTTAAAAGAAGAGCAGAGGTTGCATCGTGTGCCCATTCGAAAAGAAAAAGAGTGAAAAAAATTGTTTTAATCTAAATTGCAAATAACAAATTAATAATAATATTTATTGAATAGGGCCTTTTTCAAAATCTTTTTGCCTATCAGTCAAACTTTCAGATATGGTGAAATTTCACGGTTTGGATTTACGATTCTAAATAATATGCATTATCATGATAAGAAATAATATTGAACATTTAAAAAATAACTAGTTTTTTTAAAAAATTCTTGAATTAATTTCAAAGATTTTTAATAATATATATATACATTAATGAGTAATAAATTCTAGATTAGACTGTTTTATTATTGGTTTATTTCAAAGTAACTCTCAGCAGTGAAATGGGAAAAAATTTACTTTGCGAAGACGGGCTTTTCGAAAATTACAAATCATCAGTGTTGATTCCTTATTCTTACTCCTATCAATTTGGAATTATGTAATTACTTATAATTAAAAATTTAAATATATTATACATATTTTTAAAGGATATAATTTATGAAGTATGTGTTTTGTTTAGTTTAAAGGTGATTGCTTCAAATAATATAAAGTATATAATGTTTGTTAAATATTATGCTATTTATACTAAAATCAGCACAATATTTTGATTTTGGATTGCATTTTATGCAATAATTTTTTTAATGAATCATACAGTGAATGACTATAATTTATAAAATTATGATCTACACCAGAAGATTAAAAACATGAAAGAAAAAGAAAGAATTGGAGATAACAAGTATTTGCAATGCTTTGAACAGAATAAGAAGAGAGAAATTTTAGAAGTTTTGCCAATTCGATTGCCAATTTTCGTGATGTTGCCTACCTTAATACGTTTTGTTTGTCATGCACTGTTCTATTCATGAAGAAAGAAATCTTTACAAGAAAAGGAAAGTCCTTTAATAAGTCATATATCTTTTATCATTATTTTATTTAATTACCACACTCAGCCGAATAGATAGGAGTCTACAGCATTTTGAACAAAAAATAGTATGTAGCTAATTCTCCAATTTACGAAGTAGTTCCTTGTAACACAACTTTAAAGCAAAGTTTTGCTTCCTCAATCAGCTCAATAGTTATATTAATATTCACAGGAAAAAGTTTCAATCAAAAGAGAAAGCACATATCTTTGATATCGTGATTTTTTTATCATACCTGGTGAATTATTGTTTATTACTCCCATTTAGTTTATAAGTCGAATTTATCTTTAGTTTACGAATTAATTTATATAATATCTTAAAAACTAAAGATTGAAGGTTAAAAAATGGGGGAGGGAGGGTTCAGTATTTATTCATACTTGAAATTCCTTTCATATCCCATCTCTTTATAATAATGCTAAACTCCACTACACAACCACAGCAGTCTAGAAACCTTACATGATATAGGCATAATACTATACCTTGTTTTAAATATTGGAATAGAAAATGAATACCATATCAAGAGTAATGTATAATATATATGGTTATTTTTTAGGATTCTAATTTTCTAAGGTTATAAAGTTTTACATGAAAATGTTGATTTAAATTATCGCTTGACTTGACCATTTTTTTTTTAAATAATTTAACAGTTGTTCTTAAGACGTCATATATTACATAATGCTATAAGGTAAAACTATATTATAAATTGTATGTGAACAATGTTGTACAATAGGTGTTTGATAAAACTATGAATTGGGTATAAGGCAATATTATAAGTGATAAAGCATTTTGTAATACATTGAAAAAAAATCAATATCTTATATTAATTACTCATATTTCCTTTTTTTACTTGAATAATGAAACCTCAAAAAGTTAGGTAAATAATGATGAATTAATATACATGAAGTTTTTTTACAGGTTTCTTTTTCTCGTTTTCATTAAATGCTGAAACTCTGTTCTTACGGATTCCACTTATATATGCAGGTGTCATACGAAAATGAATTTCTATGCAGCTGCATTGTATAAAATCCTTTTTTTAATCGAAATAATCGAAATTCAAAATCGAAGATAATATGATATATTTATGTAAAATAGGCTTTGTATATAAGATGCTTAATTTTTTTAAATTTTTGAATAGGTAAACTTTATATTATCTGTAATGTATATTATTATTCAATATTATATAATATTAATTAATACTGAATAGAGTAATAAAAGATACTATATATTATACAACATTGCGTGATATTTTACGTCGTTATAAAATATTAATAATATTATAACAGTTTTGATTTTAGGCTATATCAGCATTCGGACGATATTATTAAGTATTACTCTTTCAAACTTTGCGAAGTTGGAATTCTTTGTGCACTAATTAGTATTCCAAAACATGTAGTAGGCGTGGATTAAATTTCGTTAAATTTGGTGCATTTACCTGCTATTTTAGATTTTATCCCAGTTCAAGCGAGGATATGAAAGAATTTTGAAGTTTTGTAGAGTAAAATTTCTGAAAAAGTTTCATTTTTTAAAAATATTACACGCATGTGCTTCAAGGACGGCTTTTTTTCATTCAAAAAATTGAACAATGAATCTTCACCATAAAGTTTGAAAAAGAATACGAAAAACTGTTTATTATAGATGCAAAAAAGGATTCCATAGATTTAATTTTCATAATATATAATTAATAAGCTTGTAATTTTATACATTTCAGTATAAAGTAGCTTTTCATTCTCGTGTAAATAGCTTATGATGTCTCTTAATATTTATAAAATTTTGATTGCTTTAAATAATTATTTTTAATTAGTAAACAATGCTTATTGATAATTGATATATTTCAATATATTTCAAAAGTTGAATATATTGTTTTATTTCACATAATGTTTAACAACATATACAAATTTTGATGATTATTTCATTACAAAGTTATTATATAGAAAAAGGAATGTTCAAATTTTGTAAATAAGAAAAAAGCCTTCGAGATTTGATTTTCATGATAATTGATTCAAATTCGTATTTAATAATATATTGAATCCCAACAAGTTATTTAAGATTTGAGTAGTATCGAAAGCCCACATAACTAAATTTCGAAAAGGCGGAAGAAGAAAAATTATCGTAGCTTACACCTCTGATATAAACTACCTTTATCTGAACAAAAAAGCATATTCCATATTCTTTTCAAGTTCGAGTAAGACTTATCCATCGCATTTTTCACGACTGCGCTTAAAAAATCAATTAATGATTTTTCAATAAAGGTTCTTTTCAATTTTATTTGTCCAATCATTCTTCCCCAACTGCCAAAAACGTGAAAAACATTTCAAGGCAGCGCAATCATGTTTCGACGAATCCTTCAATCACGTGTTCCAAGTTATCCTCCGCGCAGCAGCGCCATCTGGGATGAAAGGAGGCTCTAAAAAGCTCGCTGTACCTCTCCGCATCTGTCAGAGCAATAGCTTTCTCTGCTCTTGAGCACCAAAACCAGTAGGTTACGGGCCACCGACAAAACCGGTCGGTTGCAGAGACGCCGGTTCTTTATTCTAAGTTCCAATGTTCAACTCTTTTTATACCTAAAGATACCAAACGCATTCGAAGAAAGTCAGAATATCTTTATAAATCTTGCTTAACTCATTTAGTGGAACCTTATTCTTATAAAACGAAACTTTTTATTCTTCTGAAAACGAACATTATCTCATTTTCTGCGAAGAAATATATTTATTTTAAATTCCAAAACTTTTGTTTAAGAAGATACTGCGTTGTATTTTTATATGGCCTTTTTCGAGGAAGGATCCCTGCTTATTATGATGCATATGGTTGTCATCATATAAGGATTATTCGCAAGGCACTGAAAATGCTTATAATTTTCTGAAAAACGCGGAAATTTGGTTGAAATGTGCAATAGCGAAATAAAATGCAAAATTTTTGTTCGAAACTCCTTTTAATGATAAATATATAAAAAAAACAAATACTATTTCTGATAAAAATTTACATAAAAGTTTGACTCGAATATACGAATGTTTAAGAAAGTTATCTAAAGGACATGATTTACGCCAGTGTTATGAAGAGCATATATCAGCAAGTCCTTTTACGTCGGTCTATGATGACATCATTTTATTTAGCAATAATTCTCTTAGCAGTGCCTTTCTGCATAATAATGCTTCTAACAAAGGGTCCAGGTAAGAATTTATTATCAATAAGTAGAAATAGACATCTGTTAACCTTGAAAATATTAGAAATGTTTTATTTTATGTATCAAGCTACGGGACATGTTTAACACTAATCTTTCATTTACTAAGATTCAATTAAATACTGTTTCTTCAATACTTTGGAAAGAACAATTAGTCTGTGTCAGATATGTTTGCAATCGGAGTGCAATCAATACGACACCTGAGGGCAGAAAGTTACTAGGGTTATATATAGAAATTTTTGAACAGAAAATTTACAAAAAGCGTTTGTTTTACGTAAATATCAGTAAGTTTATACTCAAAATTTTTCCGCGAGACTGATAATAGTAAATCATTTTCTGGTATACATATTTCCATTTTTTTAATTAAAAAATGTTTATATTTGTTAATACACAAAAGAATTAACTCTACAAGACGAAATAATAACATATTTTAGCAGGAATCTCACAATATTAAATTGTGTAATGCAAACCAGGCCGATAGTAGGGCAGTTCGTATAATTCATTGTTGGATTATACTAAATGTTTACATTCATAAGTAAAAGTTGCTATAAGTTCAATGAATACTAAGATTTTTGCCTGATAAACTGCTGAAAAGATATATGTAAAACCATTATTTTAAACGAAATCGGGTGATTTTAAAACTGAATAAAATATAAACTGTTTTTTTTTATCATTATTTATTTGTTTATATCATCTATTTTTTATGACATTAATACTTACAAATAAGTAAAAAGAAACTATACAAAAGGAAATAAAAATAATAAAATAGTTTCTTGAATATTCTTTTAATTCTTGAGCATATTTAGTGAAAATTATTCCGGTTTAAATAACTAAACTTTGGCTATTATTGTTGTTCACACAAGCAAGTTGTTTTCATTTGCTTTTTCACAATTGGGCAAATATTCTCAACAGTTTGCCTGTTCTAGTTACTTTGTCAAGGATAGAATCTTAGTCAGAAATATGCTTGCGTTATTTGTTGAAAGAAATGTTGTTTTATAAATCTAAATAATATGTAAAACCTATATTTTAAATAATGAATTTCTTATTGGGTACTTTAATCTAAATATTAATTTTTTTTTGCAATTCAAATTCCATGAATGCTTATTCTTAGTTCCTAATATCCTTTGAAAATATTATTGGATTAAAATGTCAGTAAGGTAAAAAAAGCATATGTTTTTATGTCCGTGATTCCTTTAAGAAAAATAAAGAATCTCGTTTAAGTATTTCAGGAAAACCTTAAAGATAAAAACCGACCTTTTTGTATTTTTTCAATTTTTAGAGCCCGTCTTTAGTTTCTAAAGAGCTTATTGTCATTTTAAATTTTATGAATAGCTGCATCGGCTTTTTATTAAAGGAGAAATGTTCGCTTTTGAATCGTTCAGAAGTCTTTGTAAAATGATTTAAAGAAAGATAGAACAAAGCAATCTACTTTAACAGTATTAATTGGTATTCAAATTAAAAAAAAATAATAAGAAATACGATTGGAATGTTTTTATAAAGACATACCTTTTGATAAAAGGATTGTTTGTATTATAAAATTCACAACTTAATAACCAAAGCAAAATGGAAATCTCGAACTGAATAAATGAAATATTCGATGTCCATTGTAACGAGGGCATTTTTTTTAATGTTATACGATTTCCATATAATAAAGAAATATTCCTATTACTTTTGACTAATGTCAGTAAGTTTGAAAATGTTTAAAGAAAGTTTCTTCGCTTAATTTTTGACATGAATTAAAATTCTTTTACCAATAGTTCTCATAATATAAATATACATTATATGTGCTAAGAAATAATAGAAAACTTATGTTCATCAAAGGAAACATCTTTTAAATTTTAATTTTTATTCAATCTTTTCTTTAATGTTAACTTTAAAAAATTTGTTTTGTCAGTATTTAATATATGTAAAGAAATACCGATATGTTTTGAGAAAATTTTATAGCGAGCACATTTTATAATGAGGGTTATGCCATTTCTCTATAGGTTCTTCTCTGAAATATTTGATTCAATTTTTTCAGGGGCATATTCTCGCTTAATTTCTTTCTCGTATAGCACTAATTTGTCCCCCCCCCCCAAAAAAAAAGCATGATAAAAGTAATTTTCTGGAAACATTTGATTATTATTTTTTCATATATATTTTCTTTTGCATTATTTCTTTCGCGCATAGCACTAATTTGTACTCATAAAGTAGAATAAAATTCTTAATTTTGTTTTATTTAGAATTTTCCTTTCTCTATTGATACATCCTATTTTATTAGATATCCACGATGCCGACCGGCATTTGGAATACTGTTCAACACCATATTTTGCTTAAGTAAATTTCGTGTTAATATGGTTATCAATCATCTAAATAAATTAGTTATAATTAAAAAATTGGTGTTTAAAAAGTTTCCCACTTTTCATCATAATTATTATTCTCAATATAATGATAAATATTTGATTTCCATAATATAATCGTTTTAAGTTGTCACTTCTATTATCTTTGCAAGAATAAGACAACGTTCTCAGGAGTTCCGCTCCTTAAAAATAAAAAAAGAAAGAATCAAAAACTTGCGAAGATAAAAAGAATCAAACTGGTCAAACCTTCAGTGAAAAATGTTCTATTCTTATATGAATTTAAATAAAAAAATATTCATTTTTCAGGCAAAGTAGCAAAAAGAGTAAATAAAAAGATTTCCGAATATGGAGGCAAGAATCTTAAAGTAGCACTCAGTATTGCTTAAATTATATAAGGACAGACGTGGCAGAGAGGTACTTGGTTGAAAGATCAATTTCCTCCTTTTTGTAAATTTCATGAGCAACAAATTTGTGCTCATTAAATATTGTTTCACTTGTTGTCAAAAATTTTATAACCTCTCATCTTATTAAAATTTTTAACTTTTACCACTGAGGAGGTTTCTAGAGAGTATGAAGACAATGAGGATGGTTTTTCATAAACATGTAAAAAGCAATTTGCGTGGCATTTCGCAGCCCAAATTTAAATTATCTTACATTTTAAAGATAATTCAAATGATCAGTTCATGGTTAAAATTATATGAAAAGATCGGTTGCTATAATCCCAATTCCTCCAAATTAAAAAGAGAGAGAGAGAGAGAAAGCACGACAAATTCATGTTCCATTCCTTCAGTCAGATCATTTGACTTTCTAAATTTGAATTGGAACTTTAATTTATTGGAACGTTGATAAGGTGGTTTAAGAATTCTATTTTGCTTTTGAGTATCTCTTTATTTAACATTTGTAACCCCGGATATCACCTCGCAATTGAGGATGAGATGCTTCTGACATAGTGGTTGGATCTTCCCAAAATGTTGGGTATACTAATAGGTTGTGGTGGCATTTCTTATGGATGAAGGGATGTACTACCTACGGGAAAGATTGTACCGTGGCCGGTGATAGTCCTAAGGGCTATCCTTATTCCTGTTGCGGCGGTCCAGTTATGCATCCCTATGTTTATATTTGGGTGCCTTAGTGACGGTTCTGGGTGTCCGGTATGACTTACTTACATTTATGTAATTCCCTTATTACCTCACGAATATATATTCTCATGTATAGTTTATGCTTTTGGGCATTTGGAACTTATAATAAAAAATGAGGACATTTTTTCCTGAGAATGTGTCCGCAATTATGCAGACTATAATATTATCTAAGTCTTACTCAAGTTCTTACTCAGCTAGAATTTGCCGAATTCTAAATGCACCCAGTTGTGATTTACTAAACCGATACTAGTACTGTCTGAAAGGCTGAATGAATAGTAATATTAAAGAAGAAGTATATACATCAACGCCAAAAATAAACGTAAAAAAATTATCCAGGAGGCAGCGAAAACTTAACTTTTTAGTTCAGAAAGATAATGTAGTTGAATTTATGATGGCCGGTTGAAAATAATGTGATTGATTCGTCAATACTTGCTCTAAAAGTGATGTTTTTGGAGCCGTATTACTTTCACTTATTAAAACAGACTAAAGGAGCAACAATTTTATTTCGGTGAAAATTCTAAAGGATGCTCATTTTATGCTTTATAAAATAAATTACAGTTTGCAACAAAAAATTTTTTATTGCTAACATAAGAAAACTTTTAACAATATTTGTATGAAATTAGTAGTCAAAACTACTAACATTTATTATTGCATAAATAAATGTTAGTAGTTTTGAAAAGTAAAATTATATGTAATGTGATGCGAAAAGCGGTATTTCATGAAAGAATTTTAAAAATTATATTTAATAGAAATTATCATATTATTTTCAAAATAGTTAATTCATTTGATTCTAGGATCATAGTATTTGTTAAGCTTAAAATGTTCTTGAATTAAATGAACAATTCCTAATTGTTACTGAATTATTATATTTTATGAAAATAAAGATTCATTTCAAATCTATTTTTAATTATTACGAATGCATTTTTTTTAAAATACTCACTCACATTCTTCAAAACAAATTTTTCTAATTTGCCCACAGAAAAAATTATTTAAATTGTTTCACCACACAGATTAACATTGCATGATATCATGTATACAAAATATCGATTTTTTTCTTCATTATAAACTGTAATATATTTCTCATTCTTGCAAATGTTTTTGATGCATTTGAGATTCAACAAAACATGGGATATGAACATCTATCAATTCTGTTTCAATTATATCCATGCACGAGGGATGTCTTATATCCTAGATTCAATTTCCGAAAGATATAATTATGTTCCTTGATGAAAGACTCAATGAAAATTCAATAAGGCGATTTCGGATTGTATTATCGGTAATGTCAAGGTAACGCACGCTGTATATTGACAGATTTCTAGATCATTAGAAATGATTCGATCATTTCTCCGTACCAGAGGCAACGATTGACAAAAGGATCTCCCACATAAAAGAATACCGTATTTCACCAAAAACTGAAAATATCGTTCCTACTGCACATTAAGAAATTCTAAGCTAGTAAGAACTCATTAAAAGATAAATTTGATCATAGCTTTCAAAGAAAAATAATTGCAATTGAAAAAAAATCCTTTCTTTTCTTTCTCCTAGTCTAACAAACATCAACTCATCAATTTTTTCATAATTTTCTGAATTTTCTTACATACTTTTTCTCCTTTTTAAGCTATTGCTAAGTGTAAGCAATAAAATTTTAGTAAGAAAATTATGACGTCTCTGAGTCGAGTAACTGTTTATTCAAGCGTATAGAAGCAAATAGGAGAAAAAGAATCATTATTCAGAACATAAGTATTCTTAAGTAGTTTTCAACAATTCAGGTGCATATTATTCATTTGTGTAATATATACATCTATATTAAAGTACCATTTAAAGCAATAAGATATATTTTTCGGACAGACAAGGTAAAGTCTTAATGTAATCAGGTAACTAAGCAGATATCTGAATGAGACTTTTTCTAGAAATATTCTTTGCATTGAAAGGTTTACGCATAAGCCTTTCTTGTTGGAGGAACCTACCCCTTGATGTTCATTATGTGTTGCTGTTTTTCTAATGACACTTACCATGGAATCAGTGACTTTCAAGTCAGAATGAGCATCCTTTGTTCGAAGTAGTGTCAACAGTAGAACCGGGATGCTCAGATCACGGGGAAGACGAGCAACCTTATGTCAGGATGTCGGCTGTTTCACTATCTCAATTTCTCATACGGTTAATTATATTTTAATGAAATATTGGGTTGACAAGAAAGTAATTTCGGGTTTTTAGTGTGAAATAAAACTTAAATTTTCTATACAAAAATGAATTTTAATCATTCAAATATCTTCTTTTTGCCATCTTTCTGTTAATTTCATGACTCCCCACGCTCATAGAACTTCTGGTCATTAATAGCAAAAAAAAAAAAAAAAAATCCTCAACTAAGTGAGATTTGAGATCATTGTTATTACTGGAGCTTTTACTATTTCAGAAGTTTTGTAAACTTCAGAATAAATGATAATCCGATGGTGCAAGGATGGAGCTAAATGGGGGAGGTGACATAACTTCCCAACCAAGCTCTAATAATTTCGTAAGTGTTGCTAAAGGTGTGTGAATACTCGCATCATCGTGGTGAAACATGATTCCTTTGCGAGTCTGATTCTGGCCTTTTCTCTTTGCTTGGTTCCTCCAATTTCACAAGTTGTTGGCAGTATACATCTGAGTTGATCACTCGATTATTTGGAATCAGCTCAAAAAGCACAACACCTTTGTAATCCTACCAGATTGACAGCATGATCTTTTTTTGATGCAACTCAGCTTTTGATATGCTTTATGCTGGTTCATCATGCTTGGACCATGATCTTTTTCAATTAACGTTATTGTAGGCGATTTTCTCATCGCCAGTGATGATTCGTTTCAAAAAAGGGTCGATTGCATTACGTTTGAAATGCGTATCACAAACATTGATTCGCTGTGTTAGGTGAAATTCTTTCAATTCGTGCGGAACTCAAATATCCATCTTTTTAACAAGCCAGAGAGATCTTATATAATTTTCAATTGTTGTTGTGTGATACATTTAACTGCTTTGGAATCTCTCGCATGTGACGATTCTATTCAATTATATCTTTCATTTTGTCATCATCAGCTTCAGAAGTTCGATCAGAGCGTTGGTCATCTTTCAGTGAGAAATCTCCAGAACGAACACCACAAACTTTACATATCTCCTTGTGAGCCTCAAAAACTATTTTTGCCTTTATGAAAATAGAAAAAGGTAAATGTATTGGAATTGTTATATATAT
>JAOUZG010035355.1:5045209-5064545 GCA_026289955.1 Argiope argentata | reverse complement strand
TAATTGGTTAGCACATATGTGCTAACCAATTATCTATTACAAATTAATTTACTGTTCCTGGTAATAGTTTTTTCAACTTTTTTTTGTAAGTGTGCAGGCAAACATCTTCTGCTAATATTCATGTACTTTTAAACTTCAATTTGTTTTATTTAAAACAAAGTGAATTATATTTATGAAGTTCGCTTCAAATGGAAGAAATAGGTAATGAATATAAAATATAAGAAGAAATTCATGTAATAATAATAATTTTAATTCATCAATATTTATCATTTATTTATACATATATTTTTTCAAGCGAGTGAATTACTGGTGACAATGCGTGAAGTTCTCTTAAAATAATCGAAAAATTGAATCAAGTTTTGAGAAATTCTTTCTATTTTGAATGCCATCTATTGATACAGCTTCAAATTATAATTACTGAAAATAAAAATAACTGTAACTAGAATATACAAATATCAAGAAATTGATATATTTTGATTCATGATTTATGTACATCAGCACATTGTTCAAATTTTTATGCATTAAGTGTTTTTCTTGTGTTAGCAAATTGCTTATTAAATTATCAATGTCGATAAAACATTATTTGAGTATTATTCATTTGGTTATCCTTATATTATTTAATATACCTAAAACATCAGCAAAAATGCAATTTCAAAGGTCGTTAGAGTTTAAATGATATTGATTCCAGAATTGAAGGGCTTTTTTCAAACTTGCGCTTAATTTGTGTTTTTAGAAGCTTATTTTCGATTTTGGCATTTTAAAATGGAGCTAATGATTTTTCATTATTGAAACCGTATCAGTGATATTATTAGGGACGAGTTTTGTACTAACCAGTGCTTTAAGAAACCAACCTAATCACAGTCCAATATATATAATTAATAAAATATTGAAATTATAGCAGATCTATAAACACTCTTTTATTTAAAAAAATGTTTGACGGATTTTTTCTTTTGTCGAAAATCAGTCAAAATCCTTAAAAAATTAAAATGAAATAAAATATTTTTAATTAGTTTTATATGTTATGCTAGATTTTAATTTGGCAATCTTTTTAAAAAAATGAACACATTTATTTTAATCTCAGATTTCATCTACAGAAAATACAAATGATTTATGAGTAAGTTTAATTCACTCAAAACTAAGTAATTAATTAGTTCCGCTTCTGGGCCTGAATTCATTTGTGCATACACAGGGACAGAGAACTACACACTTTCGGGACATGTTCTCCATTCACACGCGAAACAGTATGTGAGCCTCCCTCTAGAAATTGCATAACTAGGCATTATCTACTGTCAAAATGGAACCCGTGGATGTCACGTCAAATCTGTTCAGAATTCGAAATTCTATGGTCAGATTCAATGCACCGCGAATTTTGAAGACTTGTTGTAAAATTGATTTCAAGGTTCGTGGAGAAATTTATAATTAGATGGCGGAATATGTAATAGGTATTCGAAAGGTTTAATTGTAAATTTAGCTGCTTTACAAAAGAGAGAAATGTTTTATTAATATTTTGTCTTGATCCCTTAAATATTATCAGGCTAAATCAATATTTCTAAATATGTATTAAATTGCTTTTAAAATTAATTCATAATTTTGTAAGATATTTCATAAGAAAATTTATTCGCCTATGATTTTATAGAAAGTGTCTTTCTATAAAATCATAGGCGTTATTTTCTTGGGTGGGTTATGTGTGTGCGCGTTATGTGTGAATGTGTTATTTTCTTGAACAATCGCATCGTTTTTGTTTATTATTTCTTCCAAATCCTTTTTAACATATATTCGAAAATTGTTTGAATCCTTTTTGATTATTTATCAATTAACGAGATGCAGTGGCCTGGTGGCAATGTCTCGGCCTTGAAGGGTTAATGGATCGGGACCCGATGCCATCAAAGAACAGTCGTGTAAGCGGCTTTGCGTGTTAAAACCTTTCAGACCAAACCTCGTCCTTCTGGTTTGGTTGTGATGTTTGGAATATGGTAGGATCAGTTGAGATTCGCCCTCGTCATCTGACCACGAATTAAAATCACTGGGTAGCCCTAGCATTACTTTAAAATGAAGCATTAATATAACTAAACTAAACTAACTGTTTCTGAAGTACAAAGAACAAATGATAAAACATTCTCTCATAATATTCAAAAATTTTTAAATAATTTTCCTTATTCCGATATTAATTTATTCAATTATTATAGATCCCAAAGTTTATTTGTTTCTAAAGCATTCGTCAACGTAATTTTATTCATGATTATAATTCCTTCGAAATCAATTTCATTATTGTTTGAAGGGCAGAAGTTGCCCGCATCTTGGTAATTTCCTTTACATCCAGTCAGTGAATTCGACATTTGAGCATTAGTGGGACGAAATCTCGTGTTATTGAATTCAAAAATATTTCCCAAATTAATATTAACAAATCAGTCGTAAAAGATTAGCCTTTAACAGGATATAATTTTATGTAAAAGTTCAGTTTATGTATATGCTTGCGGTAAAGATAATGAATATTTTAACTTTTAGAAGTAACACAGTGGTAATAGTGGAATTTGAATATCTAAATCACTTGCTCGGTCTTTAAGAAGAAATGAAGAAAAACGTTCTTGATTTATCTGAATCAGATGGAAAAATAATTTCTAGAATGCACAGATATTAATGACCGCTAGTTATATACCATATTATGCAAAATAAGCCAACTACAAACTATAATGCTAAAACAATGAAAATGTGTACCTATAATATTCCTCTGAAAGTTATTGCTTTACTCCAATAAGTAATAACAAGTTTTTATGGCTCGAAAATCAAAACAATATTTAAAGAAAGGTAACGAAGAAATTTCAGCAACTTTAGTTCTATGAATTAACATATCAGTATATAATGATAGCCGTAATCATTAAGGATAATTGTTCTTATATGACAGCATTTGCCTGGTCGTAGCGCTTTCAAACCGAGATCCCTTTCTTCCAAAGAACTCTAATAATTTAAGCGAGTCTAGTGAACGCTAAACACGTTTGAAATAAAAATCCTCCCGTTTCTGAGGTAGGAAGTTTGAAGAAGTGGGGGGGGGGAGAGTACTAGCACAAGTGTCAACCTCGTCACCTTACCGTGAATAAAACTCTAGACCTCCATCACAACATATTCTTAGTGTTGTTTTAAAATGGGATGTTAATATATCTAAGCTAAACTTAATCGAAATATCCAGGCTCATGATCTCAAATCATTAATTTTCATTTTTGTTTTGTTGCTTTCTGACCCAAACTGTTACACTGCTTCCCTCAGACACAAATTTTAAAATCCTTATTACTTATCGAATCATTCATGTTTCTTCTCCTTTACTTGCTGAAACCTTTAAAAGAATACCAATTACTATTGTATATTTGACTGACTAAAACAAAATTTGACTTTTGCGTCAATGAAACCCAACTGATTAATTAATCAAGTATCTCCAAATTTCCATGCCAGCTGATCGAGGAAATTTCAAATCACTGAATAAAGGAAATTTGTTTGGTTTTTTTAATGGATTTTAGCTATATTAAATCTAGGTTAAGGAGTAACACAAGAGTTAAATAGTGGAATAAATCTCAAAGATTTGAAGCATGGTTAGATGTCGAGGACAGCTATTGGAAAAGCTCATCTCCTCTCTCTTTAAACCTTCACAAAATTCCAAGCATTTGGCTCATTGTAAGATGTGGGATTTCTTTTATGAGAGCGGTAGAGACAGTAATCACATCCAGTTTTAGTCTCAACATTTTATTAACATGTAGATATGGGACACATCACACACATAAAACAAAAATACGAAATTTAACAAAAATATTCCATTATTTTTCAATTTTGTCAGTATTAGACTTAGACTGTACTCTAATCTCTTTTTTCGTCAAATTTAGCCTCAGATTGATCTCTCCTCCCTCACCTCTTCAGTCCCAGATACGACTGACCTCTGCTCACCCACTTCGTCAGTCTCAGAATGACCTCTTTTTCTTCTCAAATTCACTTGTTAACATACCTCCTTCGTTCTGCAATCCATCTCTCATCGAATCTCTGGTTGATCTTTCTCCTCGCTCAACCCTTTTCCTTCCGCGTTCTTGCGTATCTCCACAAAAAGGGTTGCTACGTGAGGCGAGAAGGGTTGCCAAAGTTGGCGGGTCTTACACTCATGATGACACATTTCAAGATATCAAGTATCCAAACACGGTACTTCTTTAAAGAACATACAATCGTCTATCCCAAAACTGCCTATTCCTGAACTCTATTCGTTTCCAACATGTTGAAGTGACGCCTATTTGCTGCAGATTGGTGTCTCAGATTGTTAAAAAAGGCAGCACAAAGAGGCATAGATGAGCTGATAAGGTAGGAGATGTCATTCTTCTCATTTAATTATGTGTTAAATGAAGAAATAATTTTGTAATAAATTGTTCCATATCAAAAATTACAATAATGTAAAACTGAAAAAGTAAAAATTTAGAAAGTTTTATCATTAATATATTTTTTTAAAAAAATACAGACGACATTTTAATCAGATATGAGAAAGAATTTATACATTATAACTGTAAAGTTTACATCTTTTCTTTAATTACTGTTTCTGCCCATTTTTCCGTTTAATTCTTTGCCATGCTGGATCATTTACTTATTTAAAGTACTATTTTTCTACTTTTAGGATTCTAAATCATTATTTAGAATAATTGAACATCTTCAGCGACGGAATTCATTTGTTCTAATCATTTTTTTGGATACTGAAAACATTAAAGATTATTTACATTTTTTTAATCAACAATCTAAAACATAATGAAAATAAATGCTATACTTTATTTATTAGAGCTTACAAAATGTACTTAATCTTCATTACAAAATCTGAATTTCATTAATTTAAAATTAAGATACTGTCAGTATCTTATATTTATATTTGAAGTTTCCCATACAATTTTCATATATCTTCATAATGTTACATAACGTATCATACTTTAAACTGAAGACAGATTTCAAAGGCATGGAAATTTTTAGGAGTTCCATGTAAAATTAAGAAAAAATATTAATATGAAAAAATATTAATACATGTAAAAAATTTTCTTTGTGAAAATTTACTGGAAGTTATTAGCTAGGTAAAAATTTATCCATTAAACTTTCTTGAAATAAAATGGAATGAAATATTTATTTAAATTTGGAGGTGATGATATACAAAGATGTTACCATTAGCAAGAAATATCATTAAGCTCATTTCTAAAATAATATAATTTTACTTAATTCAAAAAAGGTTTTTTTTCAACATTATATCTTAGTTTTCTGATTAAAATTTTTTTGCTTCTTATTTCATATGACATTAAATAAATAGATATCAATAATGGATAATTATAAGTACTTGGATTCTATGAAATTCTTTTCTTTTCTTTTAGTTAGCAATGCTTTATTTAAACGTTGCTTTTAGTACAAGAAACTTTACAATCGGTAATGTGTTTCCATTATGCAAATGAAATCTAGTTTCAAGAAAATAATTTAAACACAACTTACATTTCTCTGATTCCAGCAAAATTTTATTTCACGAGTTAATTTCATTCTTTCAAAGGAATCATTACCCGAGGAAAAAACAAAATTAACTAATTTAATGAACATGCTTTCCGTTATTAAATTAGAAATTAATTACTTCATTCAGGTGGTTTGCTTGGTTCGAAGCTTATTTGATTTTCTTTCTGCCTTGCAACCATACAAGCAGAATCACATTACTTCTAATTATCCAATAATTCCATTTGGGGCTGTTCCTAATTGACTGAGAACATTGCAGTTCGCAACTAAAAATTTACATTATAAAATCTGAGGGCGTCTAGTAAAAGTGCATTTTGTTGTTTAATAGAAATAAATTAAATTGAAAATCAATGTTTGAGAAACACTCAATATCACTCTGTTATAAAGATGCGTAAGAGATACACATTCTTAAAAAGACCGTTTATTTAACCATGATACAGAAAAGATAGTAATTAAATTTTTAATACGGGGCACAATTTTTTTAAACAAAATTGGGTACATTTTTGTAGCTTTAGAATGAATATATAGATTTTAAAACCGCTATGGCATATATATATCAATTGATTTCTTACTTTTTATACACGTAGGCAAAGGTTATGATACATATATTTTTATCATTTGCACGATCTCATACGTTAATTATAGGAATCGATATAGCTTTAACTTACTTTTCAAGACTAATACATGTATTTCGGTATGCACTCCACATATAAGCCTAACGGTATTGCCCGGCAGGAAAATTAAAAATTAATCTTCCTTACCTCTTCAGGCCTATGCCTAATTAAAAGGAATTCCCACATTTTATTTTGAAATGATATGAAAAATGGTCATTATAAGCTATCATCTACTAGAAATGCACATAAATTATTAATCGATTGATATGACGGTGGTTTGATAAATTAAGGAATACCAGAGATGGGGAACGTAAATTGAAAGTAGAAATATACATACATAGCTCTCTGTTTTGTCCTTAACTACTATAATTTAAAATCTGAATTATCTTAAAATCTATCTTAACAATGAATGTCTTGCTGTCATTCCCGGAACTTTTGATTTTACTTCCAAAAAAATACAAATGCTGAGACATTTTTTTCATGAAGGAGATGTGCGAAGACAATTAAACCTTAAACACTAGTAGGATCCAATACTAGTATTTATTAGTTATTTCCAGATGTTCGTAAATAGTTTTGATCGACAAAAGATGGCAAGCTTTTTCTTTATCACTAGGCCTTCATTTAAAGGGACTGGAAACAGTGAATTGCTTTCAATAATTCAAATCTTTTATTTTTAATGAAGGTACGACAATTTCAAGCATATATAATCTGAAAATCTCTGGTTATATATCAAATTCTTTATTATATATAGAGGGTCGGTTGAGATACGAAATACTTCCTGCATGGCAATCTGTTGTCTCCATCCTGGAGGGTTGAGAAATGGCATGCTCTCGATTACTCCCGCTGATGCACAGACTTTCTTTACAAGGGAAGGGTTTTGTACCGTGACCGATGATTGTTCTTAGGACTCAACCTCAATTCCATCAATGCTGTCATGGCCATTCGATCATTCATATTTTCCGTGTTCATCAGAGCTGGGCAGAGTATTCAATGAGATATCTAATGCCTTGACAGTTCCATTGATTTTATGAGTGTCTTGATTCACCCATTCATAAGGGTTATGATTTTCGAAGACAGAATACCAATCCTGATGTAATTATTATCATTAGATCGTTATTCAGATTGTTCGTAGTCCTTCCTAAAATGGGCCATGATCCTGAAAATTGTATCTAAATCAACAAATAACAAGGGAGATGAAATTTTGAATACAACTATCTTTTTCGCCTTTAATACGAAACTGTTCTTACCCTTACTAAAACTGTTTTTATTATTATTCCAATGGAAACTCAAATAGAAGGCCTCGACTGATTGCGATTCTAAAAGAAAATAGCTTAAAATCTATTCTGACATTTTATTTACAACGTCAAGTTGATCATTGTTTGGATGATTTTTTTTTGCATTCAAATTATTGATCATTACGGAAATAAACATTATTATAAACGAGATAAATGCAAGCAGATTTCTATTAGAGAAATGAAAGCTTCTATCGAATTCTTGAGCATGTCATGTACGTGAAGAAGAATGAACTACATCCTGATAATCTATGTCATTAGTGTAGAAATCGATGGTGCGGTTAGTGATCGATTTTGTGTACAGAGAGTGCGTTAAACGCTCTTAATGATTAACAGTAACCGAATGTATAAAACATATAATCTGTTGTTTTATGTATTAAGTAGTAGAAACTATTTTTTACGTCATTCTTGTACAAAGATTGTTTTGCTTATGGCAAGTTAACAGGAATTAATATAATTAAAAATTCCTAACGACCAGTAAATGTCAAATTTGAACGTTATAAAGGTTTACGATGGGACTATAAAATTCAAAAATTAATAGCGCAAATTAGTCTTATTACTAAATCATTGAATAGCTTCGAATAAAACAACTGAGAAGAATAAACCAGATAACAGGGGGCAAGATAATAAAAGGTAATAACAAATACAAGGTGCAAGATAATATGTTATGCATCCCATTTTTTTATTTATAGCAGGGGGAAGATAATTGTTGTTATTCTTCATTGCTAAAATAAAATGAGTGATAATGATTTGCTACAGAGATTATTATTGTTCACATTTTTTACATCTGTTATATTTAAAAATTAATAGAAAAAAAGTGTGCTATTTTTTGTAGAGTGTTACACGATAAGGGATGTCAATATTGAAAAATAAATTATTAATAATTCAGGAATATGTGGTAGCAAATATCATGCACCACCGCTAAAAGAATATCTGTGTTAGAAATACATCTGATTGAAGTTAATTCGAAGATTTTATTTTATAATTGGGATATTTCATAGTGAAAAGACATTCTCTAATATTTATATTTCGTTCTATCGTCTTTTGAAGCCATTTGAAAATCCTTGATAAACAAGCAAGAAGTATACAACAGATTCACGATTGAGTTTTTATTAAAACACATTTGTATTTTTGCCCCTACTGCAGCTAATAGAACAGAATAACTTTCCTGGAGTTTAGTTAGTTATAGCGGGAACTCGTCATAATATGTCATCATTCAATACATGATGATTAGTAACTTCAGTGTGTCGAACGTAACAGCTGTTGTGTCTTCTTTGGAAAGATCCTTTACTTATAACAATCTTCTTTTCTCCCAAGTTATCGAAAGTTTATTCTAGTTCGTCATGCAAAACAATACATAAAATGGAAGAAGAATTACCATGAAAGCATTTAAATAATATTAAATACAAATTGTTAGAACTTTATAAAAATAATAAAATCCGCAATAAATAAATTGCTGTACCTGAATCGAAATAGAAATAATTAATTTGACTTTTAAATCCCGAAGAGTGGTAAATTTCTAAAATAAACTTTAGTTTTATTTGAAATAATTTATAAATGCGAGAAATTCAATTGAATAATTAGACAGTCGAAACTAAAATTGTGGAAAGAATCGTCGGCACCTCCAAAAAGAAGAGAAGAGAGGCTCTGTTCCATTACGAATTCCAAACAATGATTAATGAATGCTTCCTTTTCCTGATGAATTACAACTCGAACTTTTGAAGAGAAAGCGGAAGAAATTTGTTTACAAACGGTGGAGGGAAGTGATTGATACGTCTGCTATTGTCATTTATTATTATGGGAAAGTCGTTTAAAAATACTTATTATTACTTGCTAACAGAAGA
The DNA here is from genome assembly GCA_026289955.1 of Argiope argentata. Taxonomy (NCBI): domain Eukaryota; kingdom Metazoa; phylum Arthropoda; class Arachnida; order Araneae; family Araneidae; genus Argiope; species Argiope argentata. Next base: position 5,055,296 of record JAOUZG010035355.1, on the reverse strand, counting down.
TTCGTTTTATATCTCCAAGTTCGTTTAAAAATTAATACATTTTTAGCAGTTTGTAAGTTTACGTTTAACGTGTTTAATTAATATTTTTTAACGGTTACTCTATAGGATTTAATAATTATCACAGAAAAGTAAGCAGAATTTGGCCAACACCCAGGTAGTACAACTTGTCGCACAATATTGTGCGATATTATATAATGTTAAACAATATTGAGAATATCGATGAACGTATTAAAATGTAAGGTATTTGCATGCTACGAGAGGAAGTAATGCAATAAATAAAATAGAGTTTATTGATTTTAAGTGCCTTGATTATTCCATTTTGTGCTAGAAAAAACTTGGTAGAAGTTAACATTATGTGTTTTAGTTAATAAGTAGATAAAGTATAAGTAGTAATAATGTCTATAAAGTATATAAAGTGATTACATAATAGTTAACTATATTTTATTGAGTCCAAAAAGCAATACATTAATATGTTGTTATTAATGGCACTTGCCATGGACACCCCCCTCCCCCGTTGATACAGCAGTAGATTTAAGCCGAAAGGAGCATCTCTTGTTTTTGAAGTAGCGCCAACTAAGGCCAAGAGTACGACATAGCTGCACATTTACCACATTTTCTTGCCCAGCCCCTTTTTACAGGGGGGCACAGTCACTCATCTCACTGATAGTGCACAGAAGAACAACCATGCCCAAACCAGGACTTGAGCCCGGGACTCCCAGAACACGAGGAAGATACGCTACCTCTGTTCCAAAAAGCCGGCATAAAATGAATATACATAATTAAAAGACCTTAATGTATAAAGCTTCACATTTTACTTTTCTGTTACAAATCTGTGGGTCAAGCCTTATTCGGTGTTGCAATTGTAAAAATGACCAAAACAGACTTTATATTAATAGGTGGATGAACATTACTTTTAAAGAAGAAATAAAATTATTAAAAAGCTGAAGATTAATAAGTAATATAAAAATATTAAAAAAATGCATTTTGTTGTATAAATCGTGCCAAGAGTAAAACATAAGTACTAGCTTTCACATAACTAAAATTGTTACTTTTTTTTCAATTTTCTAAAGAAAAAAACAAACAAACCACTGGAAAACTGCTCCGTACTTTCTAGTGCTCACCTCCGATCACACCTTTCTAATTTACTTGGAGAGACCACTAACAGATATTGGATCGCATTCGCCGAGAAAGCATTTTCCACGCTTATGGCACTAATGCATCAAAAATTCGATGACATGAAGCATAAAGGAAAGACATAAAGGAAATGTAAGGCAGGAAAGCGGCGCATCAGAAGGAGATAAAGACAGTACTCGTGCTTCATCGGAATGTTCCTCGTAACAAAGAACGGTTGTTCTAACGGGCATACGCAAGAAAGAAAATCAATAACTTTTTTCAGAAACTAACTACTCACAGAACGGATGATGCAGAAAGTGATTTCAAGGTTTTGCCGCTCATTAACAGATTTCGTTTTGAATAAATTATGATCGAGAATCATAATTTTTAATGAAGCAAAAATATACTTTGTTACAGAGTTTATATTTTTATTCTCAGAGTCTTGGTAGTGTAATTTAAATAATTCTAACCAAGGAATATTGTGAAATATTTTTATTAGGATATTGAAAAAATATGAAATTTTTCAGTGAGCTGAACACTGAAATGTGATTTATCTTTGCTGTCTTGTGACATAAAGGCTTATAAAGTGATAAATTATTAAAACATATTACTTAAGTTAATAATTTTTTAATAACTTTAATGTATGGTATTGTGCCACTTAATTTTTAGTGATAGTTTTAGTTACCAAAAATATTAATTATATTCTTGTTTTCAATTAATAGCTAATTATTTAAGTAATAAACTATTACAAATCTGTTGTATTATCTGCACTTAGGCCGGAAGTTGTTGTCCGAGGCCTAAGGGCACACATGAAGTTTCTGTGCGTGCTTTTATAAATACTTTTAAAATCATAAATGCTGATTATAGTTTTGAAAGAAATACGCATAATTTATTCCAACTGTAATAAGCAATGAGCATAAAATAAATGTTTAGCTTAGAACTGAACGTTAGAAGTGAAAGATATTTATTGAATTTTGTAATTTCAACTTTCAACTTTTTTCCCCATCAAATTTCATCTCTTTTCCGGCGATATAGGTGTTGCAATTGCAGTATTTCAACATTTGTTGAATAAAAGTATAATTGTTTACATCACTGATACTCATTCAAATTTCATTCTTCTTCTAAATCTAATTTTTTTGTTTCCAAATCAAACAATATTTTTTTTCATTACCCTTTTCCAAGTGATAGAAGCTCGGTAGCTGACAGAGTATTGTTATAAATTCACAAATGATTTAAATAATAATAATTTAATTGCCGAATTACAATTTTATTTGAGCCATTCACACATTCATCTTGACTTAAAGTACGATATTTAATAAGGACAATTTTAAGACATTCGCTATCTTAAAAATTTTCTCTATAATCAAACTCAATATCTTAAGGCTTATGAGAAATTTCAGTTTCACTTTTGATTAGAGTTAATTATGTGTTTCTTCTTCTAAAGAAGTATCAAAAAATGAAGTAACCTTTAAAAGAATAATTATTAAGGATTTAATTTCAGTTTGGGGCTAATTCAAATTTCAAAATCTTAAACATAAAGCAAATCTTAAAAGTTAATAGGGGGAAATTCTTGATAAATCGTTGGATATCCTGTCACTCAAAAGGATTTATTTACCTACTCTTTTGGGAGGAAGTAAAATTCAAATTATCCTTTCTCAAAGTAAGACAATATGTTTTATATCATTATAATATACAATATACACATAATCTAAACTAATCAAATTAACTAAATTTAATCCAATGATTTACAACAAGGATACTCAATTCAAGACATTTGCTGATTGAAAGGCTAAAGTGAATGAAAAAGTAATAAAATAACCGAAATGATAAAACATTGAATTATCGATAATACATTTTTCAATGTTTTTTTTTCATTCAAAATTTGTAATCTAAAAAAAGTTTTCATTTTGACAAATATTTACGAAATAAATATTTGGTCAAAAATTTCTGTCTTCTCGATTGCACCTATATTTTAACTTTTTTTTGTCATAAAAGTAGATTTAGATTAAATTCTAAAAATAAAAACATTACATTTTGGTTTTCACATGAAAAAAATTAATATTTTTAGTATCAATTATTAATAAAATAAACATACCTTTGTCATATAAAATATAGCATTACTGATTAAAATTATAGGTTTTATCCAGAATAAGGGTTTAAAATTGCCGGTTTTATTTATTTCTAGTTTACTTTTTAAAAACATTCTGGAAACTACAAAAAAATAATTGAAATGTGTTAATTAGACTCATTTGTTTTTTTATTTAATGAATATTTAGTGTAAGAGAAATAAAACTAAATGAAACTTAAAATGAATTGTGCTAAATATGATTGAAAAGATTATTAAATGTTGATTTTTTTTAATTTTATGGTTATTGAAAGCATGGTCTTAGCTCTTTTTTAAATGTTGAACTACTGTCTTGATGAAACTGTTCAAAAAATGAAAGGTATTCTCTCCAATTTCTCCTCAATAATCTTAATGTAATTAATTTCATAAGGTTTTTGAAATTTTTGTTGTATTTAGAAGTTTTTTTTATTAATTTTACATTTTTTCTATTGTTTGTGAGGGCAAATACGTTTTTAATTCTTTTCCATCGTTACTTCTCTATTTTAACGTTCAAATATTGCCTTTTTTTACTCTAATTAATTATGAAAGCTGGTTTCGCTTTACTATGGTAGATTGTCAATTTATAAGATGTAATTTTTTACTTCAAAATTATCTAATGGAAGTTTGAAATGTCCTATTAATCTTGTCTGTTTATCAAGATTTTTAAAATCAATTGCTATCCAAATAGTTTTTATGTATACAAAAATTTTGCCAAAAGGCGATTTTTTGTCTCCCAACGATTTTCTCCGATAGTGTTGAATAAACACTAGTATTAAGTTCCTCTTCAAAGTACTTGAGACATAGAATTATATTAAAAAAGTGTTGTGAAATAAGTGCGTAAGAAAAGATATAGCGTGAGAAAAAAATCTCTATTCAATGAAAATCCATAAGGTTTCCTTTCCTTATTTAACAATGCTTTCCAACTGCGGTTAATTAGTTTCAATTAACACCTGGTTCAAAGACTGAATATAGAAAGTGGTTTTGCATTTTCAGCCTTCTGATTTGAGATATATATATCCAGAAGTGGTTGAGTATTATTTAAATACTATCCTTCATCGAAAAACTGTGATTCCTTTAGTATTTATAATTTTTTTTACCTTATCAAATGTTGTATTGAAGATACATTTATAAACATCATAGAGGTGTTTAAAATGCATTTCCCACAAATTTTTCGTAATTTTAATAGTTCTCTTTATGTATGACACCCCCTGATTAAAAATAATTCTGTCCTCTGCCTGCTCCATCTACCACTATCTAATTAGCTCCTATCTACCTTGATCTTGTCTTCCAGAAATTAGAAGCTTTTAAATACTTACAAATCTGAAATAGGTTTTTTATCTAATTCTTGAAACCTTGAATCAGCTATTCAAATAATAAAAGTAAATTTTTCTAGTCATTCTTTTTTCTTGAAACGTTGGTGCTCAAGACATTCCGACACTTTCATAATATCTTCAAAATAAGCATTAGTTGCTTGAATGTCTCGTATAACGTCCAGTATACAAGACATATGCCTCTCGTATAATGCCTCTGCCTAGACTTAAAAGAATCATGCTGATTTTTCAAAAAATTGTTTAAAAATTCAAATAATTAAATTGACGTTTTCAAATAAAAGCCATTTCCAAGTTATTACTACACAGCCTCAAGTTTAATTTAAACATGCTTATGATAATTAAAGGTCTAATACATCTCTTTTCCTGATACCTTAATTTTCCGTTAAGTTCAGCATTGTAGAGGAAATCAAGATTGAAACTGAGTAGTTTTTTAAAATCTGGCTATTAAAAAAATCTAGATCGAGTTTCTTTATATTATACATAATTAAATCATAGAATAAAAGAAATAAAAAAAACTTTTCACCCTATAGTTTTCAATATCATAATCCCATATTTTGGAATGGAATTTAAATTCACTAGTGATTACATTAAAAATCATGTTAAAATTATAAGTTAGATAATTATATGGAGATTTCTCTATGACCTTCTGAGATAAAGGAATTAGAGATTTAGCGTGTTGAAAAACAATTTTAATTAAAAGTATTAAACATCAACTAAAAGTTAAAAAAATTATGCCTTCCTAAATATTATTGAAAACAGGAGCGTGCTAAAATTTCAATTTGGATTTGGCTGTTTCTTGTGGCCAAAAAGCATTGATAAATATTAAAAATAAATGTAGCATTCCTTTTAAGTTTAGAATTTTAAATTAAAAAAAAATGTTTTTGCCAATTTATCATTTGTTTGTGTCAATTCATGTATAAAAATAATGACTTTGATGATGAAAATGTTTATGCCAGGTTTCTAAATAATGAGAAGTGGCTTTGAGAGGAGAATCCTTATTTCTAGCCATTTCTATGAAAATTAATTTCTTTCTGAGGATATTTTGTAATCATTTTTAAATTACGAAAATAAATTCTGGTATCTATATCAATGGATTTTCATATTCTTTGGATCTTTCAAAATTCTCTGAATAAAGTGAAGAAGGAATTTTAATTATTTCATTCAGTCTATCAAGGGAATTTGCAAAGTAACTGTGAAACAATTCGGGAAGGAAAGACGCTATTATTTTCTTGAAATAAATTACATAATGATTTTATTTTTTTGTTTTTATAAGATATTATTTCTCTTCCTTTTATGAAAATATATTGTGAATATTTGTTAACTTAAAAAAATATTGTAGTTGAAAGTTAATATTACATATAGAATACTTGTATTGTTTTTACAAACGTTTGATAAATTACTTTAACCAGAGGATTAAAATTTAAATTTGATACAGTCCAGTTATGATTCACTTCACGCACTCATGAATTTCTGATTGTGGTACGTTAAGAATATAAATCCAGCCGATTTCCAGCATGGGATCTGCCCTTGTTTCTTTTTCCGATTTTAAGATGTTCAGCAAGTCCATTTGCTCTATATCTTGAGAAAAAAATGTTTTCTATTTTTCTTTCTTCCTTTCTTTCACTGGATCTGGATATAAAATGCCTTTATTTTCTTTCTTTAAAGTAATTTTATAATCAATTATGGCAAATTTCTAATTTAAGATTATGTACTTCTAAATGAAAAAAAATATTAGGCACCATTAGGATAAATATCCAAATATTGTTGTAAAGAATAAAACCACCTTTGTTAGCTTTTTTTTTATCTGAGACAAAATAATTTATCAGTAGAAATTCAAATGTCTGATATGAAGAACTATGCACAGAACATCCGTTATTCGGTTTTTGTAAATTTAATTTCATCAAATTTACATTCATGATAAAATAGATGTCTTCTTTTTCATCAATAGTACCATTTTTTAATGTTTTTAATTTGTTGCAATAAGATTTATTTTATTTCTATTTATGAAGTCTTTTGAAAAAGAACAATATTTTTTGTTCAATCGGTAACGAAATGAGTAACACCTGGGAAAAAAAGAAGTGGGATTTCTAATTTAGTGCAAGGAAGATTAAGCAATGCGAAATGCATTGAATTTAATTGAAATATTTTCGAGTGACGATATATAAATGTGACGATTTGCGTTTTGAAACTTAAAAAAATTAACTTGTTCAGAGCTCTTTTGAAACTTAAGCAAATTAACTTGTTCAGAGCTTTTTTGAAACTTAAGCAAATTTCATTAATTTTTTTAATTAATATATATTTTTAAATTTTTTGGAAGGGTTATTTAGAAGATAACATCATTTTTTTTAAACTTTTCATTCAGATTTTTTTTCTTATTTAAAAATATTCATTTAAAATTTAAAAAAAATCTTAAAATACATCTTTCATATGAGTTCCATTAGCAAATGTGTACGTGAAAAAAAAATATTTTTGCAGTTTGATGGAAAATCAAAATTTGACAAAAAATTAAGAAACTGCAGAGTAAAAGAATATGTAACCAATAATATTAAATTTATTAAAAAAACAGGTTTTAATAATGAATGAATTCTTAAAATGTTTCGTTATTGCACAGATTTGAAATGAAAACTGAAATATAAATATAGTTTTAAACATTTTATTAAAATCATTTTGTAAAAAGTTATTCAACATGAAAAAGTCAGCCGCAACCTTATATGTGTAGTATTTACAAGATTGCTCCATTTATTTATAAAAAGTACATGAATTACTGGCAAAAATAGGTAACTAAATTCATATAATTAAACTATGTAATAAAATACGTTTGACAATTCATAAAAAAGTCAACATCTAATTTCTTTTTCACTTATTAGGTTTTAAAAAAAGATTTTGATGTCCAACTTCCCACCTCAAAAAGAACATTTGCCCCAAATTTGAAACATTTTGTCTGCCATGTAGAGTATGAACATTAAAATGGAGATACCATTTTCTTTTAAAATTAGTATTGACGATATATTTTGTTTAATCACATATTTCACATTTTTCAACTATATATTATTTGAATCAACCATTTAAAATTTCGCAATTGCAAATAAAACCATTTATTATTTCTTAATTTCTCATCGTCTAATGTACGAAAAAAATTGCAATTATATAAGGCTTTTCTTTTTAAAGAAATTTCTTAGAAATTGTTATATTTAAAAGGACAACAAAATGAATTTTTTTCTTATTTTATTTCATGCCCTGCATGTAAAAGAAATTCATTTTTATCTCGTTGGGATGGAGACACCGAAGAATGCGGCATTTGTTTATTCCCTTCAGACTTCGCTTACTGGTGGACGAAGAATTCCGTTGAAAGCTTTTCGCACCCTCATGATCACGCACAGCCACCAGGATACAGAAGTAACACCGTTCCAGAAAAGAGCTGCATAAAAATTACATTTAAAATTCAGATCCTTTTTTTTCTCTTCCCTCTGGCTTACGGGAGAGGGAAAAAACAGTTCTTTATTTTATTTTTCTTCTCAAGTTGTGTCCGGGAAAGGGATTTCCATCCCTCCTTCCCGGTGCATATTTAAACTCGCCTTTCAAGTCCGGAGGTGTAATTACGGAGGGTGGGAAACTTTCGCCTCAGCCAGACTTTTCTCCAGTGCGACGACGACTAAGCTAATTTTATGTAAATATTGATGAGAAAAGATGCATACTTAAGGTGAATCGCCCTCTCTGTGGAAAAAAGCCAAAACTGAGTAACTTTTATTTTTCGGAGAAATGTTTTAAATGATTTATGAATTCGTAATTGTATTTCGTATTTTATCACTCGAAATGGCAGTTGGGAAAAGGTTATTTAAAAAAAAAAGCGAGGATAATTTTAACACGAGGAGTGTTCATGCATAATATTTGAAATTAATTTTTAATGGGAAGCGTTAATGAAGCAATTTTCTATTAGAAAGCATTCTTTAAAATTTTATTTTTTTACACCAACATAACTCAAATTTGTCACTTCAAATTATAATTATTATGAATAAACTTCGTGTGCATAAGTCAGTTATAATCAAAATCACCGTAAATATTTATATCTTTAATATTTCGAAAATTCAGAGAGATTTGGTGGAGATAAAATAAAGAAAGATTACAAACTAATATACTTAACATGATCTACTAATTTGCTAACGATTATTGATATTTTCCTTTATATTTTTTATAAACTTGAATTGTAATTTAAATTGTAAACTTAATTGATGGGGAAAATCTTAACGCTCAAAATCACTTTTTTAAATTAGTTGATAACTTTGTTTCGCGAAGATTCGTGAAGTCTTAGTTTACACATGACTTCTTATTTTACATATACGTCACCGTATCTTTATACGGTGACTGCCAACATATGAAAGCATGATTCTCAAAGTTTACATGGAAGCATAAAGAATAATAATAAGGTAAATTTCAAGCATGATACTTATTGAAAAATAAAAAAAGCCTTAAAAAAGTATAGTGTAATTGCTACAAGGATTGAATGATAACAATTTTCTGAAAAATTGGATATTCATCTTTAAGAATATTTAAATATCGAAGACCAATATCATTTAAGATTTTGCTGCTTACCTCTCTATATTTATAAAATTTTCAAATCTGATGGTATGAAGTGGCAAGAGAAACATTTTTAACACTTTTCTCTTAATTATGGCTTTTGAAAATGCAATTTTATTAGTTACCAGTACTTCTCTATCATGTGTAAATCTTTAAGAAGGAGTTGAGATTAAACTTTGATACGTATTTTCATATAACAGTAATTTAATAAATATTTTCTTGTTATCCTGAACATGATATTGTTTTGGGAATGAGTTTTTCCGGAGTCAACAAAAATCCGTTGGTAAAAAATAAACATTTTAATCCATAGGCCAAAAATAAAAATTTTATTATCTGCTCGAGCGTCTCAAAAAATCAGCTTTTAATAACGCGTTGCCATGGCCTTTACAAAAGCTATGATTTTTTAAAAAATAAGTTAATGACTAAAGCCAATAAAACGTAGAAAAATGTCATTTTGAGCACGTGATTGTATGAAATGAAATAAATAGTGAATAATCATATGAAATGAAATAAATATGAATATTAAATACATTGTAATATTTTCACATTTCTTTAATTCCGGAATTTAAAAGAATATTTATTCTACTGAACATGATAGGAAATTATAAACTTTAAATTTGCAAGCGGAGCTCTTAATTCTTATTCTTATTGAACAAATTAATATGAATGTATCAAAATCAATGTATAATTAGGTTACATTTTTAAATTTTCCATGGAATAAATCTTATATATTATATAATCATATCGGCTAGTTACAGTTAGGCATTTTTCAAAGGAAAAACATATTTAAATCCTTTTTTGAGTCGGATTCAAGGTAATTTTAAAATATTATCGAGGAATATTTTTCGACGATCAGAAGTCTGCTCGAATCTGAATTTCGAAAATTCCTTAAATGTAAATACCAATGGATCCAAAAAGAAACATCTTTAACTTTATAGATTCTGTTCACCGTTTGTAGCTTGAA
>JAOUZG010035355.1:5027175-5040019 GCA_026289955.1 Argiope argentata | reverse complement strand
TGTGTGTGTGTGTGTGTGTGTGTGTGTGTGTGTGTGTGTTTGCGTGTGCGTGTGTGTGTTTTAGGATCATTGCTCTTATATTCTTCAGTTTGACTTTAAATAAGTAGAAGATATCACCAATCGAATAGTGGTATTGAAAGTCAGTTCAAATGCTTGGAGCATATTTTCTAAAGTTATTATAAATTTATACTTTTAAAAAACATCAATCTAATATTATATTATTTTTTTTTGTACAAAATTAAGCATAAACTAATATTTCAGTTAACATAAATAAAATTCAATTGATAACTAATTAAATTTGCCTCACCAAATAAATCAGTGTTTGTTTATTCTTTCATGCTGATATGTGAAAAACATAATTTGTAAATAATTTTTACCTTCTGATAATCGCCTGTGTCACGATAATTAATATTATACTTCTTACAAAGATCAACAAAAAAATTGCCCTCATTATGCAAGTATTTACTTTTTTTCCCGACCCATATGAAAATTAAAGTACCTTTTAAGTGCACATTCCCTTGTTTTTATCGCACATTAAACGAAACCGTCAAGTCCAAAGTCGTGACTAGCAATAGGTGTAAGCTTTTCATTAGGTTTTTCTTCCTCCTTCGCGTTGCAACTAAATTAATTTTATGTAAATATTAAATAGAATTTAGTTAAATAAGTCATCATTTGATAAAAAAAGAATAATTTTTATAAATAGTTTAAAAAGATAGTATGAGTATTATTTCTTTGGTAAGTGTTAAGAATGATATAATGCAGTGCATTCAAATTTAAAATGGAAATGATTTTTTTAATAAGCAATATTGGTGATGAGATGGAATGAATTCTCAAAAGTAGTTTTTTAAAATTATTTTTGAAATTTTTATTTGTCTTATATCAGCGATAAATGAATCCTTTTTTATACATATTTTGAAACGCAGAGACAATTTACAGACATACATCCTGAATTAAAATTTTATTCAGATAATATTTCAAAAATTGTGTGTTTGAGAGAGAGAGCGTGCTCAGAATTAAGGAATTATTTAAAGCTATAAAAATGATTCCCTTAAATAAATGAAATATAACAAAAGAAACCCCAAGATTTCAAATCATAAATTCAATTTGAAAATCTTATTTTTAATCAACAGTAAAGAAATTAAACCGAAAATTCATGCGTAATTACTTAAAATGATTCCTAATCAAACGGATGAAATCACTTTTAAACTTTTAGATCAATAGTTTAACTGTTGGGTATATAGGACTTACTCTTTTTGTTGCATAAATGGTATTTAGTAACACAATAATAGATTCTTAATATAATGGTGCGAATCTAAGATTTTTATACATCAGTTATTTTCTTGATAATTTATATAGATAGAATGTTTAAAATTTCCTTTCGAACGTAATTTACAAAATTCGAGGGTATAATAAAATCTTAGATCGGCTTTAGTTCTTAAAAGGAATTCTATACCATTAGGCATTAAGGGCACTGAAAGTTCTAATTACAAAATGATCTAAATTCTAAAGAATTTAAAATCAAAATGACTTTAACATTTAAATAGTTAAATTTCAAAAATGTTTGATTAACTAACTAGTGTTTTCGAAAATATTACTTATTAATAATATTACGAAATGTTGAAACATTATTTAAAATATTAAAAATTAATCAAAATTTAATGAATATATTAATAGTTGAAAAATCTGTATTAACATCAAGTATCATTCACTGTGAGGTTTAAAAAATATATACTTGAACTTGAGTAAATGAATAAAAAATATTTTATTAACAATTGAATTTTTTAACAAGAGATTAAAATATAGAAAAAAATGTAAACTAATAATAGTAATTGAAAAAGATGCATTTTAATATTTACTTATTTGAATCATTCTGATAGCCTTTTGACACTCTAAGATTTGAAGTTAGGTATTCTCGATTTTTAAAATCACATTTCTATCATTTAACTTCGTTCAAACTTATTTTAATTGATGAATTTAACTTTTTAAAGTTGATTTAGTGTTAAAAGTGAAATGGTTTGCTTAGTTTTAATTCAGATTCTTCGTATGTATACAATAAAAAGCATGATGTGTTTCCGGAAAACCCTTTTGCAATTTCAAAACTGATATTAATGTGGAAAGTCAAATCTTCTTCCCCTCTTATGAAATCTGGAAACAAATTTGCATGTAAAACATAATTTATATTATTCAAGCGTCTCCCACATTCGAAATGTAGCTATTTGCCTCGACGGCATTAAAACAGATAACATGCATTTTGAAGCTCTGCATAATGCAACCGGGAATTTAATAATGGTGAACAAGATGTAGTGATTCTGGATGCTTTATAGTTTGAAAATTGCTCGTGATGTATGGTGCGGACTGCTTAGGGACAGTGATGGATGCGAAGAATCTGGACGAGACTGGAAGAGGACCATTCATCATCGGAATTCTGAAATTGAGGTCTTCCGAAATTGGTTGGAGTTCTGACGACTTCGTGAACAGAAACAAGTAAATTCTACACAAAATGTGTCACACTCATTTGTCATACGTTTTTTAGAAAGTGAGTGACCATTCGATTCCTATAATTTTAATAAAATACACTAGGATTTAATTAAAAATTTTAAGAATTAAATTTGTAGTAAACATCTTACTACTAAGTTGCATCAAATGCATTATAATGATTGTTCCCTCATTCTGGAGTTTTCTTAGAATTATCGTATTTTAGTTACGAAATTACATATAAAAATAATTTCTTAAGCTTTTTAGCAGTCATTTTAATATATTATTTTGTAGTTAAACCGTGTGTGAACAAAAGTCTCTAATCTCAAATCGAGACTTCATTTAAGAAACTAAACATTTGCTTTTATCTATAAAATGAAACGAATCGAATTTTCCAGATTTAGAGAAATATAGAAAAGATAAGAACATTCTAGAACAAACGAGAAATAACCGAAATGAATCAATAAAATGCAATTACCAGCCAACTTGCCTGTAGCCAGATAGAAACTTCCGAACTGTCACTATTATTTCATAGCATTCTACCACTGAGCAATTCAACAAGTGACAAGTTCGAACAAGTTTTGTTACAATATTATATAAAACTTTGAATTTTTGTTAAGCTCATGAATATATCATTATAGTTTCTTACTTTTACTCCACATATTAAAATGCAGAAGATTTGTAGATCTATGACTAAAGTCATTCAAGGCCTCTAGTTGCATTTTATCAATAATATTTTTATGGTACTAAACATGTAAAAGCAACTGCATACTAGATATTAGCTTTTAATATAAACTTTATAGAACTCACAACAATTCATTGGAAAAAGTTTGGATATTTAGCAAACATGTGAAGCCTAGACACAATGACAAAATGAAGAGACGCTTTTATTATAATTTATGAGTATATGAACACTTTATTTAGAATACAAATCTTAATTTACATTCAAAATATATTTCTAAACAAAAGAAATATATCAGATACAGATAAAAAATGTGTAAATTTATTTAGAAAATATATGTACAAATTATTTGTAAAGGAATTCTGGAATTCCATTACATAAACTCAATAGTTTCTAATTACATTTTAAGTGTATTTATTTTATGAGCAACTAAAACAAAATCAAAAGCTAAAAGAAAACTTTATTGTGTGCGAGTAATAGAAATTACACCAAATTATTCTGAAAGGAATTTTGAAATCATATCAGAGAGAATCAACTGTTCCTAATTGCATTTGAAGTGCATTTATTTTATGAGCAGCTGAAACAAAATCAAAATATAAAAGAAAATTTTAATAATTGCTAGTAATAGAAATTATAATAAATTATTACGAAAAAATTCAGAAATTATATCAGATAAACTCAATTGTTTCTAATTACATTTGAAGTGCATTTATTTTTTGAGCTGCTGAAACAAAATCAAAATATAAAAGAAAAACTTTATTATCTGCCAGTAACACCGGACAAAGTTATTGTTTTTTTATATGTGTGCATATCCTTAAAAAGGCAAAATAAAGAAATGCATAAAATCAATTTTATAAAAAAGGGAACGTTGTGCTGCTTTGAATTTCTTTCTGAAAATTACCCAAATTCTGTTTACTTCCTAAGATTAAATTATGGGCAACATGACTGGGAGCGGCGAATGGAGCAATTTTTGATTAACTAGTCGGAAGCTATAAAAAAATTAGAACGGAGGGTAATTTGGGACACAGAAAAAAATCCTCCCTAAATAAATAAAGAAGAAAATGCCGACCCGGAGGTAGTTTTTTTAGATACTGCTATGTTATCGAATAAAGCAAAATACCAGGATAAACAAAATGCTTCAAAGGAACTAGATAAATAAAGTAGTAAATTGAATAAACGACAAAAAAGGTGGTTCTTATTATAAAAGCACCTGGAGCTAGTGACAGGATACAATTTCAACTGAATAAACAATTGGGTTTGGAAGCAGCTGCCGGAATTGTTTTTACTAAAAGTTGCTGACGAAAAAAAACAACTGATGTTCTCTTTTACATCGGTTTTATTTCTACTTTTTTAAACTAACATTTCTTTCATTTAATATGCTACATAGATCTCATGATTGCGAATAAGTTTAGTTCATGATATGATTAAAAAATCAATAATATGAGATGCATGCAGAAGATATTAATTGTTCTTTTCGGTCCTTTCCTTGGTGTTTTATTATTTCGTTCTACTTTTAAATGACAGGGTTAGTAAACTTTACTTCGATAAAACTATAATGTAATTAAAATAATTCAAATTTGTCATTTTCAGTTTTCTAAAATTCTTACTTTTATCTAATTTCAAAATGTCAACTCTAAAACTTTTACAGCAGCAAATAGTTACTAATATATTCCAATTAAATTTTACTAATATTTACTAACTAAAATAATTGCTATTTATATTCTCATTTTGTTTCTCATTTTTTTCATATTTACTTATGATTGTATTGTAATGTCTTGTGACAGAATTATATTCAGATTAGGAACTGCAGATAATCTTCTATTAGTAATATATTTCAAAATTAACTAAATAAAAAGGTGTCTCTAGAATTTTATAAATACTCGAAGAAGCCCGAAGCTTTTAAGTATGGCAATTCTCAAATTTTTGGTAAAGTAAATGAGAATAGTTAAGATTACATATTCACAAATGATCGCATTTTTATGCCTTCTGTTTCAAGATTATTATTTTAAGATTAATTATTACAGATTACTTTCTGTTAGTATTACTATTCAAGATTAATAAAATTTAAAAAATTCTCAGAATACAATTTTATATATACTCGAAGCATTCAGTAGTAATTAATTTAAAGTTTCTTAACATTCTTGTAATTATTATACCTTTTCAGCAACACAAATCATCGCGAAATTTAAATAATTTCATGATTTTAGTTGAAAGTACAAGCATTTAGTATAAAATGTTAGTTCTTCTAAGTCGTACATAGCTTACTTGAACAACAATCAAAAGCAATGCATCATGCTATTTCATGATGCCAAATATTTTTTTTATATCTAACTTTTATTGATTGATTTTTCTCTCCACTTATTATTGCTGTTTATTTTTGTTGCTTTCTTAAGAGCAAAAGTTTTTGTAATTTCATGTCGGTAATCTGCTGTTTTATTCGTTCCAAATAACAATCGAATTTAGGTACCTATTAGAATGTTTTATGCCCCAATTGTTTTCTAAGTTTTAACTCAATTTTATTCTTATGGTTGTATTTCTAGATTATATCACTTTTGTTTATTTAGTATAGTTACATATTCCACCTTTCAAGATTACTTATGTTTTCTTTACCATTAAAATGGTTAAAATGGTCGTCCATTGAATTGTGACATAAAATGAATGTATTGTAGCAATATTTTTTCTGTTCCTTCTTTCCAGTATTATCAGAATCTCAGAATCTAAATCATTGATGAAATCTAATAAGCAAAAATAAATAACATGAATTAAGGGCACAAAACCTGCTTTTGCTATTTTAAAATTAGAAAAACCTTTATTCCTCATTTCTTTTAATTTTTTGTTCTTAAAATTAGTACGGAATTATTGACATGTGTTATTTGTTACTTAACATGACATGTGTTATTTGTTACTTAACATGACATGTGTTATTTGTTACTTAACTGCCGTGATTGTTTTTCACCCAGCTAGACGATATTAATGATGAAAAATCATTATTTACATAGTTCGAATAGCTCATGGGGATTTTCTAAGTAAAGTATTTATGTTTCAAATTATGAGAGTCGAGTAAATCGTGCTATTTTAGAAGCTAAGTTTTATATAACTAGTGCCATTTCGCTATACGCTTAGCTAATATTCTATTTATTTAAATTGAAATTTGAAATTTAATCTTAAAAAAGGAGTGATTACACTTCAATTAATTCAGAAATATGTTTGCTGAATAAAAGTAAATTCATATAAAAAGAGCAATAAGGAGAATCTTTCCACATTAATAGCTTGAATATGTAATATGGTATATTTCATGATATGCTTAAAATATTAGGGAAAAAATCAAAAGAATTCTCTGGAACAACTCTCTCAATTAAAGGAATAACAAGACAGATTGCAAAACGTTGAATATAAAGTGTTATATTATAAAAGATTAAAAAAGCTCAACTTTTTCAAGAAAAATTATTACTACTTACCTTATAAAATAACGTTAGCTGTATTTGCTATAATATTCGAAAATTTAATTAACAGCTTTCCTTAACCTGAAATTTACTCAATACGGAAAAATTAAATTTTATTTACAGCAATGAAAATATTGTATTAAGATATAATTTTAAATTATTTAAAAAGTAATGAAATCCAGTCTAAATATAACTTTAAAGAAACTTAATTGACATGAATGAAAAGATAAATTTTGGAACTTTAAAACTAAGTAAAAATAATTTCTTGCATTAATTTGAAAAATTATCGAGAAAAAAAATCGCCTAATTATCACTCAAAATTAAAGAAATCGCTCCGAAGTGCACATTGTAAGACAAATTTTGTAGTTCTACATGAAAAAGTTCGAACAGTAAAGTACACACAACACATACATTCTTCATTATTATAAACTATCTACTTTTGGCGGCTCTCTGGCTATCCCCAAATATATGTGCGACAAATTTGGTAGTTCTTGGTGAAAAGGCACAACCAGTAAAGCACACACACGCATTCTACCTTAACTTTTTATAATTCTCGAGTACATATTCTTACCACAAAAAACAATTTTTCATGAGAGGACAAAGAAGTAATTTAAAATGATAATCAAGATAACCATTTGCTTAAAAGACGATTGAGCTACCTTAATAGCTCTGAAAATCTTTGTCTATAGTTAAACATGACTTATATTCAAAAGTGGTAAATATGCTTAGCACTGTCCATTCACTATGGAGTAGTTTCGTGGCTGCATGCAGTTTCAGTATTTGCCATTGAATATTAACTCCTGAAAAAGTCTTCAGATCTGAAACACCATTCTTTTGTATTCTTTATGTCTAAGATTTTCTTGTATTTAATTGACATTATTTTTATTCAATTTATTTAATTTATATTCAGCATTCATTTCTAAAAATAGACAAAAACTATTGAGGCAGCTGTCATTTTTTTTTAAATTCAGATTCTTCCTATTAATGATTTTATTCATATTTTGACTTCATTTTTAGGTATTGATTATTTGAATACTATAGCTTATAACATTTTAATTTACTTCTTAGAGCACAACGTCGTTTATATGTCTTTAATGAAATTACATTAGATTATAAAAAGTTTTATTTTTATGCAAAGCAGCACCCCCCCCCCCCCCGAGCCAATCTAATAAATGCAAAACGAGCTTCAACCTTTAATTTAAGATATTAATGAATTTAAATTCTATGCTTTCTAACTTTAAAAAATGTATAAAACTGCTTTAAATTACCTAAAATGGAGTGGTAAGTATACTTACCAATGAACATTCAAGTATATTTTTATTCTTAAAGCTAAGCAATAAGTTCGCTTACCACTTTCATTTTTACCTGAAAGATCTCTGATGAATATATTTACCATTTGTTAGTTCATAAATTAAATGGTAAATCAAAGAACTTTTGATGTTTTAATATTTGCATCATCAGTTTATAATTTGACAATATCCCAGAATTGTGCCTTATAAGGGATATAATTCATGAGTGTTCCAAAAGGAATATTTTTAAGCATCAAATAATGACAAACATCAGAACTTCTTTATTCTATTAGATTCACAACTGTTCTTTTCATTGCGTATATGAAGCATCTTTTCACAGATAATATATGGTATTTCATCCTTCAAAGTACTAGAAACCCATTCTATTATTACACATACAAACTGAAAAAATTATTAAAAAGAATCCATCTTTCTTAATTTTCAACGGTACAAGAAAAATACAAGATTAAATATTTAAGAGAACTATGAAAAGTGTGGAAATTTAGTTAAAAAAGGAAATCAATTTAAAATCTTATGAAAATATTAATTAAAACTTACAATTATTGAAGAAAAATTTAAATTATTATTTAACGTCATAATGTTGGCATTAAAAAAACCATATATTTTTGAGTTTCAAAATGGTAAAAAAATCAAAGCTTATGCTGTTTTAAGTTTTGAAGTTGCGTTTTTACTTAAAAAACGTTTAATTACGTACGTTAAACGTTTACGTTACGTACGTTTAATAAAAACGTTTTTTTTCTTTTTACTTTTTTACTTATTAACTCGCAACTAGAAACGTAAGTCAAAATGATTCCGTGTGGATCATTTGCTCTGAGTATCAAGTAATATTTTGTCCTTGAATGAAATCATTTCTTTAGTACCTTCAAGTTTTCTTTCAGCATTAGGTTTGTAGAAGCAAGAACTTGTGCGCTTAATCTAGTTATTCTTTTTCAAAGTTTTTGTAATTTATGGAGTAATGGATTCATTCTCTGAAATTGTTCTTAAATCGAATAATGCTTAATCAAATAATCTAAAGGAAGTAAATATTCATTAAATAGTTGTTTTGCTTTTTCGCATAATATATTTCCAACATTTAATATTATAACAATTTTAATGTTAAAATTTAATATTATAATATTCAACACTTTTAGTATTGATATTTTTGATTTTTAACTAATTGTATGCATTTTAGAATTTGTTTCTAAAATAAATCCTAATGTTTTTACAAATGACAAAAAAGAAAAATAGCAATAGAGTTCTTTTGACTCAATGCGTCTGGCCGCGTAAGGAAATTCATGTCTCTAGATACGGGTTAAAACTACTGAGTATTTACCACGACATCCACATTCCCATCTTCCAAAATATATAAGTGCACAGTTTGATAATTTTAGGTCAAAAGTTCTGGTCTGTACACTCTATCTTGCACCAACACGCAATTTTTCTAATAATATTAGTTGAAATATGATTATCTATAATATATTTTCAAGGAAATGCCTCATTTCCTAACGAAATGAAAATATTCAACTTTGCTGATCATGAAGAAATAAGAAAATATAAAAATCTTTAAATAGCTCATAAATACGAATAAATCCATACTTTATTCTGTCAAACAATTCTTTAAATGAGTTTAGCAAATTTTGAGTTAAAATATGATGTGGAACGTAATGGAATTTTGAGAATATATATTAATAGTTCTCGATACCCATTGTCATCTAAAGAAAAACACTACTTGCATGAAATTTCCGTTTATTTTTCTTTAGTACTTTATAAAAAGATTTTAAACAGGTGTACATCGGCAGTGCTTTTTTTAAAAATATTTATTTCTGTCTACTTTTTAATAGTGCTCACTTAAGGGAAACGCTTCAAGCTGCAAGCGATAACCCCAGATTAAATTCAAAAGGAACACCACCCTCTTTCTACATTTCTACTAAACACTCGTAGCACTCTTTAACAATCATTGACAGACTTAAAATGAAAGAAATTTTCTCTACATTTTTCGTTTTTTTTTCTTTTTTCCGAAAGCCACTGTTCCCCACATTCTAAAGCAAAATAAAATTTACTTAATCATTAGGAATTTTCTCGTAATGCGATGAACCTTAACGAAAGTCACAGAATAATGTTAAATATGGCACTCAAAGGCGTAGTTATTTCCAAAAAAACAGTCTTGTGAATTTTACAACAATGCATAATGGAAGGAAACTCGGCAACAAAGGATCGGAAATGAAAGACGAGGAAGAAACAATATTTTTCGCCCAAGAAAGAACTGTGTACACATAAAAAGAGGCTTATTCGCAACACCTTTTGAACCGTTAAAATAAATGATTTCCTTTGCACTCGAGACCAAGAAAAATGGCATTCACCGAGACTACTTTGTCGAACATTTAGTGAGAATTAATTATTCATTTCGAGTCTTGGCAGCAATCTAAATGCCGCTTTGTCCTCAAATACTTTGGAGAGAAGCCAGAAGAAGAGAAGGGACTTTATGAGGCTCTCACTTTATGGGTTTCATTACTTCTGATTGACCAGTTTTATTAACTTGGATATCTGAATTGCTACCTTTCAAAACTTCTAAAATAAAGACTTTCTTTATTAAAGAAACTAAAAGAATTTTCATCGATCTTTAGTTATGGGGAAGAGAAAAGCTTGGAAAAGTGGCTTTTTGTTGGAAAAAAGCTATAAATAAATGCAGAATTTCATTGTTTTGATTACAAATCTTCTTAACGTCTCCATATGGATTAATGCGAAAGAATCTGTCTGGTATTTGCAACAATAACAAAAAGCTTTACATATCTCTGCAATTTGATAGTTCTTCTTTAGAAGATAGTATATTTCATCTATTAAGATTTGAATTATAATCTTTGTGTTCAATTTTTAGGGATAAATTTGTTTATAAGCTGAAAAACAGAAAAAAATGGGTCAGCATATAATATTGGATTGACCCTTTCTCCATAAGCACTCAGGGGTATCGCAAAACGTGTGGCATGATTGAACATATATGCTGGTCTATATAGTGATCGTATATGCTTCTCTATATAGTGATCGTATATGCTGGTCTATATAGTGATCGTATATGCTGGTATGACGTCTTAAATTATACAAAAGGCAATTCACATCAGAAATTCGGCGAGGCATCCACAAATCTATAGAAGTGCGATTTGACGGAGAGGATTCCGCATATCACGTTGTAAGGCATCAGATACAAAATCCATAGATTTCATGTCAGCAGATAGGACTGCAAGATTCCTGCTACCCATGGACCTTCACATTCTCTTGCTGGAATTGTCAAGATCCTTCAGAATGCACAAAGAACATGAAATCTGAATGGAATGAAAGCGAACATATGTTTATCCCCCTGTCGCCTGTGGGATTCATCTATTGACACATTAGGGACTCCCTATTACCCAAACTTTGGATTCCCCACGTCTTCCCAAAGACTCCTTCCCACCACATTAAGCATTCACCTGTTACATAACGTTCATAGATTCAAAAGGGTGTATCCATACCCATCCATTCAACCGAATAAGTTGGAAATGAGTTTTATTCATGCAAGAAAATGCTTTTCGAATCTTCAACAATACAGATTTAATTGAGAGATTTATCTCTTTACATATCAGGGGTTTCATAGAAAGCAAAGTTCGAACACCCTACGTTATGCTAAAGTCCCCACCGGATTAAACAGTCACCAGGTGAGCTTTAACGTCCACAGATAGGTACCTCTTTACTCATCCACGTCAATAACTCGATACAGTTCGAAATGAGATTTATCCTACAAGACAATGTTTTTCGTGTCACAACAATCCAGCTATAGAAAAAGCGTAAACCTGCGATCAAAATTGGTGGTATTTCATCCATACCAATGATTATCCATTAAATAGTAAGCAAGCTAATGCTTGTTGAAGTCTGCACTTGAATTTGTGGCAATTTGAGGAAAATATACATGCCTATCGTAATTGATCAGCTCTTTCAATGTCTTTTTTTTTCTGGCCACACTGATGTCAGATATTTGATGTTTTACAGAAAATTCTTTATATACTGTAAAGTTCTTAAACAGAGATAGAAAATTCTTTATATTCTTCTCGAAATTATCGAAAAATTAAATTTCATTATTATCTCAAAAATGTTTTGCCCTATCTCTAGCCTATCAACTTTAACTCATTGTTAAAAATCACTTAAATCTTGTTAACCTGCCATTTTAGTCGCAACAATAGATCTAATAATTTTCCTAGATATCAACTGTCTTATATGGGCACTGCTGCTCATACGTAATTTGTCTATACATTCCAGTCCAGATAGTTTTACAATATTATACAATATTCTACGATTATATATTATAAAATTTAATATTAAACAACATTATACATTATTGAGAATATTGCTTAATATTATACAATATTGTGCTCTATAAGTGTGCTACCAGGGTATCAGTTTTTATGGCTCTTAAATATATATTTATTTCCAGTTCAAATATCAGAAACTCATTTTTTTCAGGAAAAATAAAGAAAGTATTATTTAATTTTCGTATAAGCCATTAAATGAAAAACTTAAATAATAATTTGCTTTTAATATAAAGTTATAATATGAAATAAGGGGAATTTTTACTATTAAATATATTAAATTTTGTTACTGTTAATTAAAAATATAAATTTAGTTATCTTATATAGCCTTTATCAAAGTACTGAAATAATAATAAAACAATTTATGAGATTATTATTTTTCACAAATGTTTTAACTTTAAAAATAAATATAAAATTACCATAAAATTCAATTTGTCTTTAATTTTTCTGTTAAGTTATAAGCATTGAGTTTTACTTATTTATGGAGAATTAAAAATATTCTTATTAATTTCCTTTTTTTATCTTTAATCAACCCTGATTTTAAAATGAAATGAAATTTCTAGATATATTTATATTTTTCAGTTGATTTTGTAAATGTTTGTAAAGAATATTGCGCATAAA
>JAOUZG010035355.1:5005552-5017175 GCA_026289955.1 Argiope argentata | reverse complement strand
TCAAGTCCATAGCGTATTTATATGTAATTGTAATAAATAGCAATGAGAGATGGGCCACATTGATACAGGATTCTTGGTCCGATATACCAGAAGGGTTATGGTCAGTTATATAAGTTTGATACCTGTGAAGACACTGAAAATGTCATGGAGGGAAATGAAAGATGTTTGCTCTTTGTGATGGAAAGGCTGGATTCTACATTGAGAGAAATCAATCCGTTTCATCGATTGTTACCTGCAGATGCATCGCATAATTGAAAAAAAATCTTCCATCAAATATCAGGATGGTTGGCATCTGTATTTATTCTGTAGATGATAGCTGCAAAAATGTTTCCCCATTAAACCCATGTTGGGATTCCATGGTCTGTGTCTTTGCTGTTTCCGATAGGAGAATCAAGTTCAACTTTCGAATGTATTTTTTGACTTATATTAAAAATTTTTTTTATTATTGTTTCATCTTATTTTATATTGAGCTTTCAGGCAATTTATTTTTTTTTGTAAATACCAAATTCTTATTCTGTTTCTGTAGCATAGCTTCTAAACTTGTACAATTATAAGAAACGCTCATTTTTAAAAATTCTTTTTTTAGAAAATATCAACTTTTTATTCTGTTTCTACAGTACTGTTCCAAAATTTGAAAACTTTTGAGAAAAGCACAACTTTAAAAAAAATTGTTTCTTTTAATGGAGGTATATAGTGTAAGCATATTTTATTTTCAACTTTTTTTTATCTTGTGGCAACAGCTTGATGTATTTTTGTTTATGTTGTAATTTTTAGAATTCTTATTAAGAGTACTCTACTGATGATTGACGAGTACGTTTTCGAAACTTGAATAAACCTTATTTTTTATATTAATTCACTCTCATTATTTCATTTAATCCCTAAGGTTAATTTTGAGCAGCCAACGTTATTTAAATGAAAGGTTATTTGCGTTTATAAAGAAACTTAAAGCAGATGATTTTTGTGAATGTTCGTTTTGCTTTACACTTTTTATATCCTTCATTGTGTTATCATATTTTGGAATAAATTGAATTTGAATACATCTGCTGCTAGACTACAGTGGTTTAGTAAAGGGGAACAAGAGAAGATCCCAGAAAAATTGCATTAGTTCCTGGAATTTGGCAAACATAAGCGAGCTGAATGGGAGGGGGTAGTTATAATATTCTTTCCCGTGTCATTGTTAAAATTAAATATTTTCAAAGTAACTATGACCCATTCTTTCTTCATGATATGTTAGATCAAAAGGGGAAAAATGCCCTTAAGAGAAAAAAAAAGTTCGATTAAAAAACACGAAGAATTCTTTCTTCTTATCTGCTTACTTTCTTTATATTTGAAAAACAAAATCTTGAGCACTTTTTAATTAATTGTTTTTGCATGAAAGTAAGAGCATTGTAGCATTTCTCCATTCTTGAAAAAAATAAAAAAAATTTGGGATTATATTGTCTCCGTAGGATTGTCATTTTTTTTCTTTATTTTACAAAATACAACTTTTTGTTTTAATTTTTTCATGAATATCAACTTTTCATTATTAAAATTAATTGCTCTGTGCCTCGCTTAGCAAAATTTCCTTTCAACAAATTATCATTCGCTGGAATGCACTCGTGGAACTAATTAGCTTTTCTATGTTTTCAAGAACAAGCTCTTATTAACCTGCAATTGAGCAACGCCTAACAATAAATAATATTTCCTCAATAGTCTTGAGCAAACAAAAATGGATGCATTCATTGCAGTCTTGTCTCTTTATAAGAATTATGTTATTCAATAAAATTAATTCCTATGATAGTTGTGTAGTTGCTAAAATATTATCAAATGAATAATTTTTGAAGTTCAGTTTCACTAAATTAGATAATTAGTAAAGTTTTGATGAATATAAAGAATCTATTTCCAATTAATTAATGCTTTAAGGAAGTAAGTTAAGAATATTAAGTTGTTCTTTTACAATGGTTTGCTTACTATTTATTAATAGTATTTTTCAATTTTATTCTAATCTTAGAATGAAAAATAAATATCGCACTAATGTTCTTTTTTTGTATACACTTCCAGCTCAGAAAGTAATTTGCACTGAAAATAGTTTGCTTCCGGAAAGGATACTTTTAACCCATTAACAGAAAATACACATTAACATATCTCCTCTTTTTATCTAGAAGTATTAGGCATTGAAAAAGATTTTTTTTCGAAAGATTTTCTATTACGTTTCGAATCATCAGTTTCAGAAAACTGAATAGTAAATTTATGAAGAAAAAAGATTAGAATTTGGTATGTACTGTTAAATAAAAAGCCAAAAATTTCTTTGCTAATCCTATTTAAATCTAATATCGTTGTAAAATTTTTATTCTAAGTTGGTAATTTAACTTCTTTTTTAAATTTTTTATAAACATTACATATTGATTAAAAGAAGAAAAGAAAAATCCGATGTTCAAAACTAATATTGCTCTCATTTCCAGAATCGAATTTAATTAAAGTTTGCATGGATTTCTCAGGAATTAATTTCTTTATAAACTTAATGAAGAAAGTGGATTTTTATTTTTATATAATATTCTTTTCTACCTAAATAGATTGAAGTTTGAGAAAATCTAATTGCGAAGTACTCAGTTTAGGTGAATTTAGAGAGATAACTTTTCTCTTTTCTTATATATGCCACCGATATTGAAGACCATTTTTAGTCATTATTCTTATGTGGCTATGCGTAATTTCTTATGCCCTTTTTCAAGATGATAAACAGAGAAGGCATTAGAAAATCTTCCAATAGGCCAAGCAATCATATTATTTTCACTAAAGCAAATTTAGCCAATGTATTTTAGGGCTCCTCAGTTTCTTACAAATTTGGTACTGATTCCATATTGTAGGCATACATAATTGCCCGAATTTTATAAAGAAGCGTAGTAGAATGCGTAGTTTTAAAGAATATGCAAGAATTAATGATAATTTTAAAATTGCCGACATTACTTAGATTGACGAGGTTTATTTTTGGACAATTACATTAATGGTATCTAAGAAAATCGATTATCAAGAGCACATTTTTCAATTGTCTGCTTTAAAATTTCTTTTGGATTATTTTTTTATTTATTTTCTAAATTAAGAATATTTCCATTTATTAAAATATGATATGTTTAAAATTTGACATTCATGAAACTTTTTTCAGTTGCAATAACAACTTAAAATGTTAATCGATTCAGAAACACTAAATCCAGACATTTCAAACCGATGTAAAGAATAATTTTATCGTTAAGCCAACTTTTTAAGCTTAATAATAAAAGCTAACTGTGTAAAATAATAAGAATATCGAGAAATCTTTTAATTGTTAGATAAGACTACAAAAGAGTATAATTTTAAACCTAAAGCGATTTTCATTCAGGCCACATACCTATTGAATTCTTGGTGCATGATAACATACGGAACATCACACTGCTATTTGAAAAAAGATAGACACCCTCGACTAAGCATTGTTGTCTGTGTCAGTGATCTTGTACAGGGCAAGCGTCATTGGAAATAATAGCAACACGTGTATAGAGTATAAGTTAAGATAATAGAGTATAAATTAATAGAAAGAATATAAGTTAATTATTTGCTAGACTCAACTAGGAATATATCGATGTTAAGGGTAACACATTTGCGTCCTTACTAAAATATTATTTAAGCAAATGGATTTCTCTTGATTTCCTCAACATTTCTTGTATTTTCTGTTGAAACTTTTCATTTTCGAGAGCACATTTCTATACAAAAATGCTTCTTTATACGTATTTTACAAATCCTTAACATTCAGGGACATTCTGTATTCATAGACTGTCTGTTCCTTTCAACAAAGTTTTATAATAATAACCCTTGTAATAATGTCATGTAAAATTTGATGAAAAATTAAATATCACTGTACTAAGTGATTATTCATTTATTTTGCAGCCAGTGTTTCGGACAACGTATCCCTCCAGCAACAGATAGCCCAACTGAAAGAACGCCTGCGCCACGCGAAGATGCTTAGCCAAGAAAGACTGCGGGACATTACATCCCTTCGCCAGAGCTTTGACCACGTTCTGCAGACGTCCGGAATCCACAGTCGGGGCAGTGCCGCGCGTCAGAACCCCAGCGTGTACCTGGGCAGGGGGACGCTGTGGCAGCAGCAGCACCACGTCGTGCCCTACAGCGGGGCCACATCCACGCGCAAGGAAAGAGACTTTGACGAGACTCTGGATTTGCAGTTGCCTTCTTTGCACCATTATCTTCCTCATCTCTTAAACAATTTCGATGGACTTCAACCGGCGGTGAAAATCGCAGGTTCTCGAACAGGAGGTAAGCTTTGAAATATTTCTCACAGTTAAACGTTTTTACTTTCCGTGATCTAAATAAGTTCAGTTCTTTTCAATCATTCAGATTTAAATCAACTAAAAGATGAAAAAGTTTTTTTTAAAAAAAGTTTTAGTTATATTAACGCCCCGCAATAAAGTAGCATTAGGGCCAATTTAGAATGGACCTCGTAGTTTTGAGCCGTGGTCAGATGCATACCCTTCACCATTAGCTGGCATACCCTTCTCCACACTACACCAGCTGAAGGAAGTTTGATCCTGACGGATTTAATGTGCAGCAAACCTCCTTACACTACGATTCTTCGGTGAAAACTGGACTCTAGCCAAAAAAAGATTAAAAAAGAGGTTTATAAGAACTACAAATAGCGTTGGTTCTCAACTCAGACCTCAGAGAAAATAATTTCCATAAAATCTTCAGATTTGTATCCATCTTATCTAGAAAAAATTTATTTCTTCAAATCTTTGAAGTCGTAAATGCATTGACATTCAATAAACATTAAATCTTGCATGTTAAATAGTTGTGACACATGGGACTATTGTTAATTCTGATATAAATGCTCTCTGATAACATTTACACTTCTTTAATATTATTCCTATTCAAATTTTCAAGTCCAGAGTTTACCATATTACTCCTATTGATAGAAAGTAGCAAATAAAAAAAATATTTTATATTAAAGTCACAAAAAACATTAGTAACAAATACATATTTGTCAGCTAAGATTCCTAAGAAGTTGGATAATGTACCACTGATGCATGAAAATTAAAGGAATTTAATATGCATAAGCTTTTAGATATTTTATTATGTTCATCAAATCATTTTCTAAAAAAACACAAGCTTTTATTTATTTATGAAGAAATTAGGATAGAAAATAATTGAATGTAAATACAAATTCATGCACTTTAATTGAACAAAAATTTATATTTTTAGAAGAATGTAAGCGATTGACTTGAGGTATTCAAAAAAGGGAAAATAGCCGTTGCGTACATCGAAACACATAAAACAATGTTGAAAACACAGTACGCATTTCTATTTTCTCCTACAAGATTAAGATTGATTTAATATATATAAACTGTGAATTCAATTTTCATCTATATATAAAACTGTCTATTACGTATCAAAATGATATTAATTTTTGTTTTTTAAAGATAAATAAATCATGATTATTTACTTGGTATGCTTATTTTTTTTTATAAAATTACTTAAGAAATATGTATATTTTTAATATAAATACTTGACAAATAGACATATTCTTATATAATTAATTTCGAAAAATTCATGTTTTTATGTAATTACTTTCAAAACACCGATAATATATTTATTCTCGCCAATTATAATAAATTTTCCAGCGTTTCCTGATTTTTTTTTGTCATAAATTAATAATGAACGAAAATTTTTTGGATATAACAGAACAATAAGAACTTTATTCAATCTTATGAACAAAGATTTATGAGACGATTAATTTGTTTCTTTTTAACAAGCATAATAAAATTTGAAACCTTCAGGGTAAACATTTTAGAGAAAAAAAAGAAAGAAAAAAAAATACTAGGAAGACAATTTAATTAGTCTGATCCTTTTTTCTGGGAAAAAAAATAAAGCGTATTTTTGAATGCCTTTATGTTTTTATTCTACTTAAGCATTGAAACTAGGTTAAATTAAATTTGTTAGAGCATACCTATAAACAAAATAATCAAAGAAAAATTAAAAGTTAATTTCTTAAAGAAATGCTTTAGAAAAGAATCTAAAGAATAGAAGTCGTCCCCATAAAAAGAGACACTTATATGTTCTTACTTATAGATAATTAGGCTCAAAAATTATGTGTAAATAAGGGTTTGAAAGCGAAGCAACGTTTGATATAAACTTTTAAAAAATGTTATTTCTAATGGTTGACGTCCATACTTAGAAGACAATATGTCATAAGTTAATTCAATAAACATGGCATCGTAGTTTCTACATGCAAAACAACATATGGAGTACAGAATTGGGTACTTACGTATTAGACCGTCTATCCACCAACATCGCGCCAACCACGCCAAATTTCATTTTGGTGGCTAAAATCCTTTAACACTTTTGAATGCGTGGCGATCTATTGGCGACCGTTTTTTTTTATTTGACAATAATGATAGAAGGCTTAATACGTAAGTACGCAGAATGGCACTTGTGCTCAAAGTAATTTACTCTCTAACAAGCTCTAGAGTTTAATAATTAATATGTTTCAATTTTTTAAAATAACTATTGCCATAATTTGTTAATTTGATAAGAAATATTCGTATTTAAGTAAAATTAAACTTTTGGAAAAAAACATTAGGAACTTCTTTAATGTACAAAATAATAATTTTTTTTTCCGTGCTTACAATAGTACCTACATTATGCACATTTTTATATAGCGTTGATTGAGATTTTATATAGCGTTACATGATTATATACACGCATTGAAATCATATTAGGAAACTATACGTATATTACAGTTCGTTGCGGATCTAAAGCAGTTTTAGACGAATTTAGTTGAAGTTCCTTTGATAAATTCCGAAACGGATTGAAATAGCAGATTTTCATATAGTACCTTTTTCTCACATACCAAGGGACATCAACAAAGGCTGCATCAATTGTTTGTTTAGAAAAAGTTGCAACTTCTAAATGTTAATGTCAGAAGTGACTACCGTAATCGGGAACTATTCACCATGACATATCACACAACGGATTTGGAGAGCAGAAGTTTGAGTCTAATTGATAACTTATTCCACCAAGCCATTGAGCTTTTTGAATAAAGCAATCGTAAATGTAGACCTGTAAAGAGCAGCTTTAACATGATTATTAAAGTTTAAGTTTAAGTCAAGAACTAAACTCAGGTATTTTTATTCTTTTATCCTGGAGCTGGGCAGCCAAAATGTGGTGTCGTCTCCGAAGATTGCAAAATAACAATATTCAATTTTCAATTTTAAGAATATCTTGCCGGTATTCTGATATAGGAACAGTACGTCTTCCCCATGATTTAGAGGTCTTGGGTTCAAATCCCAGTTCAGGTATGGTTGCTCGTCATCCCTTCGATCTATGACATGTGTGAGCGTGTGCTTGTGAAAAGGAGCTGTGCATGTCAATGTGATGCGTGAGTAGATAAGACGTGCTCTTGCCCCTAATTAATGCTTCTGAAAAAGGGACTTTGAATTAAAATCTATGACGGTGAACTTGTTCATTGCAAGTACCTTTAAAAACAGCAACAACAAGGATATCATTGGTATAAATATTGAATATAATTGTAGTGTTTATCTTATAAATGTTTATAAAACTATATCATTTTTTAATAGTAAAACTCTGTTAGAGGGGAAAATATTAGAATTATAGAAATATCACTCAAATTAAAGCAAACTAATTGTAGAAAATTTATGAAAGATACAAAGTAATTTATTAAATCCAAATTGTATTTTAAAAATGTAGAGGAACTAATTGAATTCAAGCTAATTAATTAAATTTAACACATGTAAATAATTTCGTTTGTATTAAAATATTAATAATGGATCGATGATTTCATCATTAGCAACAAAACTTATATGAATTCCTGAAAAAATTCTTTTATTGAAATCTTATAGTATTTTGAAATATTACCTGCGGATAATTTAATATCTTAATTAATGGAATTAGATAACAATTAATAGCCCAATGATTAATAATGACAGTGTTGCAGAATTAACACAAGGAATTCGGGGGCATATTCATATTTAAGTTTTTAGCGATTATGTCGCTGATGACAATTTTCCAAAATGTTTTACATCGATCACATAAAACAAAAAATCTATGTTGAAGATTAAAAAGAGGTCGGATAAAGAAAAATAATTATCAAGATGCCCATATTTTATATTTTTGGATGATAACAAAAATATTAAATTGGTGCAATTAAAATCAAGTATTTTCCTTTTGATATAAAGTCCTAATTACAGAACGATGGCAAAAATTACAAATTATGTACTTTTAGTTTTGGAGCGATTTACTTTTTTATATACATATATCACACGACATTCACAGAATCTTTTTTCATCAGGCTAATATGCTTTTCATTTTTAAAAGATTATAATATTTTTTGTAAGTCTCTAATACCACACTCATGGAGCTTTTTGTCCGTATCAATAAAAAAGTAAAGCAAGTACTATTCTACCGCATCATTACATTATGATTTATATTATTCTAAGACCACGGTGGCCTGGTAATAAGTTCTGGGCCTCAGAACCGGGGGTTTCAGTTTCAGAAACCCGATTCTATCTAAGAAACAACGTGTAAGTGATTCTAATGTACGTTAAATATGTCAGGGCGAAACATCCTTTCTCTTATGTATTGTGGAAGTTTGCATAAGGAGGTGTCAGCTCATGTGTCTTTCTCGTCATCTGAAAATAATTCAAAATTGTGAGATCCGTTTCAAAATAGCGTTAGTTTTGTTTTAAAAAATGAGTTATTAATATAACTAAACTAAATCTTTTCATTCTAAGAGATTTTCTAGACAATTCGAAGGTAACGATAATTTTATACTGAAATTCAAGGATTTCATTGGGAATGCTAATTCACTTCTTAGATAAATGATAAATTTTTAGAGTCAACATTAAAAGTCCGCATGCTCTGTTTATGTCCACCAGAAACAAAATTCCTAAATTATTTTTCCTTCCACTGCATTTTTATTGAATGTTTCTGTAAATGTCCTTAGTTTGGATGATAGATAACTTGAAATTATCGTTTGGGGTTTGGAAGTAAGTCAGAATAAATTTCTTGAATTACCCTGTAAAAGTAACGACTTAATCCTCCTTTAAAATGAATCATTATCTGTTTCGTGTTAACTTCAGAACATTTTCTATTGGCTATATTGACAAACGATTTCTTTTTCATCAACGTTTAGCCTTAGGTTTAAAAATGGATTATTTTCATTATGTTTGAAATAAACATCACAGATTCGATTTTTGAAATTCATTAGATTTCATTCAATTAACCCAATACTCCCAATTTTTTCTGTGTTGATGATTAAAACATATATTTCGTATATTCCTTTTATCTCTTGTCCTGTAATTATGACGGTTTTAATTTTCTACAGCAACTTAAGGCGATCGATCGGAATATTAGTCGGCATTTAGTGAAATATAAAGTAAAATAAATTTTGAAATTTAGTTTTTATAAGGGAAATACATTAATTATCAACACACGGTAAAATAATTTTACTTCGTTTTGATCAATTGCAGCTACTTTGCTTTGGAAAAAAATATGAAATATTATGCGATGATAAAAAACAATTTTCCATTAAAAACAACTTTCAGTAATTTTATGCACAAGTTGCATCAAAAGTGAAACCAAAGTATCGGGTAAAAGTTGTAAAATGGTATAAATTACATGACTGATAGAAGTTATTCAAAATTATAGCTAAACTATCAATTTGCAAAAAAATTCCTTTCAAACCAACATTCTAATAAGTAAATTATTAGCTCTGTTGAATCACTCAGAACTGTGCTTATGAAAGGAGGATGCGATCTTTCTGTTTTAGAAGTTTTAAATTAATTAACAAATGCCTGTAAAAAATTAATTTTAAATAAATAGAGGTTCTTGTAATTATATTTTATTGGTATTTATTGAAGTTTAAGAGTCGAAATTGCTATTTATCGAAATTCGCCGTTGGTTAGAATTTCAAGGAAAAGGTTAACGGCATTAGTTTAATGCACCAATGATTTATCTGAAAAAATATCCTCAAAGTATATCCATTATTAAATAAAGAAAATGGTCTCCACTTTTAGCCACTTTATTGTAGTTAGACATAACTCCAATAGTTCCTATTTACTTCGTTTGAATATAGTTAATTTATATAAAGATATAAAAATATTTTCTATGTTCTAAGTTATTTATAATGATTATTTTATAACGGAAATTCTTATCTAATTTTTATGCAGATGTATAATTATATGCTCAAGTAAGATTTAAAAAAATAAGTTTATAATATTCTTTAATCTTTATGAAATATAAAATTAATAAGTTAGCTCATTTCATTTGATTTTTGAATTTGTAATTTTTCAGTTGATCTTAGTTATTAAATGATTGAAAATTTTTAAAATTTTTGATTCTAAATTTGGAATAAAGAAGTCTGGATTCAATTTTCCACGTTGCAATTTTTTTAATAATCAAACTAATATTATAGTAAAATAATGAATTCTGTTCTCATAAAAGAAAGCAGTTTCAAATTTTTGCCGTACACATTAAAAAGGAAGTTAAAATTATATTTTATAATTTTGACATTAGGAACATAAAACGATAAAATTTAATTATTTGAAGTTTATTAAGTTTTTTTTTTTTGTTTAAGCAATATGTTAGAGCTTTAAATGTTTCAGTATAACATGTTACAGTGAAAACACCAACATCAGTCAAAACTCGAATTAATGCATAAAAAACTCGGTAAAACGCCTTTTAACTAACAGAGTCATGGAGAACACATTTTTTTCTTGTTTCGATTGATTTGATAACGATATTATACTGCAACACACACACACTCACATAAACACATACAAACACACACTCACACAAACACATATGCACACACTCTCACACTTACACAAACACATACAACAACTCTTGTATTTTATATATAAATATATATTAAGATATATATATCTTAAGATAATTATTTTCTATTGATTTTATTTCAAAACTTCTCTTTATTATCTGAATTGATGATTTTTTCAGTTTTCATGCTTCAGAATCAACACGAATGAACAATAGAAACTATATCGCATAAGTTTAAAAAAAATTCTTTTGTGAAGCTCTATGAGTTTCTGTGCGCTTTACTTTAACTTTGCCTTTCTATTTGGATTGTGTCGCTATTTAACTATAGATTTAACAAAGAATTAATAAAACACATTTAAAAATGATTGTATTTTCCTTTAAATCGTGACAACAATAAGGAGATCTTTTCATTGAACAAACAACTTGCTGCTTTTCCTAGCACAAAGGCATTTCATGTGTACATATTGCAGGCACAATTTCATAATATGGTTTATAAACTATATATAATCATTACGCATTTAGTATGGGAAATTCGTTTGATATTCGGGCAAATACATTTTTGTGAAATCAGGCATTCCGAATCGCTTATTGTAATTCAAATAAAGGTAATTACTTTGACTTCCACCGAAAGGAATGAAGCCATTGAAAGGAGACACCGATTCTATTCGATAACAAATTGCAGTCGGAGCAGTAAAAAGCCTTTCGATAATTACGAGCTCAAACAGCACAACCCGTGCTTCGAGAATTTTACTTAATAATCGCAATTCCAAAGAGAGAACAAAGCCTGCAACGCAAATTGAGTTACTTC
>JAOUZG010035355.1:4950783-5003867 GCA_026289955.1 Argiope argentata | reverse complement strand
GTTTTAATAAAAATGCTTGAATTTGTTTACAGTAATTTCAAAGTTATGAAAATTAGTAATTTTGTAAATTGTAATTTTTAAAGATTCAGTATTGAAGTGGATAATAAATATTACTTTTTTATCTAATTAAGAAAATGCTATGAACTTTGTATTTTAAAGCAATTGTTTATGAAATTTTCAAATGCACAAGACAAAAAAGTACTGCCTTCTATAAATCTATCGAATCATTTTTAATCAATGCAAATTATTTAGGTGGTATAAATTCTTATTAGTATTTGTAACTATAAACACTGTTGCTATTGATTTCTATGTACTAACTTCAACAACACAATACCTAAAGGAACCTATTATTTATTATCAAGTCCTTATTTATTTAAAAATATTGCAAATAAGATTAAAAACATTTTTATTACTAAGATGAATTTGCCATGATTTAGTTTGCAACAAATATATAATGATTTTTAACTACTTACGATATTTCCTGAAATTTATTTAGGAAAAGGACAATCTAAATTAATTTTTGAATTTGAAGTGTTACATTCCAGTTTTCAAAACTTCAAACTTAGAAATATAATTAACAATATTTTCCTTCGTTTAAAGCATCTCTTAAATTTTTTGGAAATTCGCATTAAAGTTTACCAGCGAATAAATTCCTCAGCATTTAATGACAGATACCCTTCGAATTGTTTTCTGCAATTCGATTACTGTTCGGTCGCTAAATTCCTTTTTCCGATCTCCTCTTTTAATATCCGCATGATAGCCATTTTCTTCCCTTTCGGACGCAATTTGTTTAATTGAAACTCGTAACCCAGATCCCAAAGAGCCCCGGGCTAATGCTAATAAACTGTGCCCGGTTGTTTTTGAATTTCGAAAAGATTCCTCCCGAATTTCTAGCGCGTTAGTCACAGTTCATGCATTATTCATGGCTTAAAACTGAATTCAGGAAGATCCAACTCTTCTCCCTTTTGCAGATCGATCGGGATTACGTGAAAGAACAGACACAGGAGATTCGTAATCGGTGAGTATGAACTGCTTGTATTAATTAATGCGCACGCGATAACAGTTTTCTTTTGCGAAAGCCGAGCGTCATTAGCTTTGAATTAAAGGAAAACTCTCTGCCAGAAATATGCTTTTAATTTTAAATTGTACAAGTAAACGCAGGTAGAATTTTAATATGTTGATTAAAACTGGTAAAAGAAAGTGATCATTTGAATCTTTAAGAAGCCGCTAACAAATCTATGATAATTGATTTTTAAGATATTTTGAGGATTAAAGATAGTTGCTGCAAAATAAGTCTAATTAGAACAAAGGTAGCATATTATGTTTCAATCTTTGGGGAAATTTAAATATTTGCCTATTAATATGTTTTAGATTTAGGTTTTTCATTCACGAATATTCATACAATAGAGTTTTGATAAATAACAGAATTGAAACAGTTTTGCTTCGAGGGAATACTATACTAATACATTTTAAATGGATTCTAAGTGGGAAGATTTTCATTTTTGAATTATGTATTAAATTATTCATTGAGGATATTCTCTAATTAGTCTCCTCATAAGAAGGAATTTTAAGGATAACTACCAATTTCTAGTAGCGAAACCGTCTATCAATTACTAAAAGTCAAAATATTTTCATTTTAAATATACGTAATATTAAAGCACCTAAATCGTATATTGGATCACGCAAATTTAAATATTTGTTCAGCCGCGAATAATCATACAATACAGTTTTGATAAATTACTAAATTGAAACAATTTTGCTTCAAAAGAATGCCAATTCTGATATATTTTAAATTGATACGCTCGAAGAATTAATTTTTTGAATTATACATTAAATTATTCATTGTAAATATTTACTGATTATTCTCTTTATTAGAAGGTATTTGTAATGACACTTAGCAATTTCTAGCAGCAAAATTGTTTATCAAATAATGAATTTAAAACACTTTATTTTAAGACTACGTAGAATAAAAACACTTAAATAGTGCATTGGATCAGAGTTTATTTTTCAGTTGACTTATATATAAATTGATTACAATATGTTAATCACAAAATCAATTCATTTGATCTCAAGTCACATGATAAATATGATAACTCAATTCTTATAATGGCTTTTTATCAGTGGCTTCCATAATTTTATACTTTTACATAATAAACAATAGATGCCGAAAAATAACTCCGCCTAATTTTTCATCAAAGAATTTGAACTGACTGTTTAAAAATCAGATTCTGAATTAAGTAATTTTCTTTAAAAAAAGCTTTTAAATAATTTTCAGCAGCCTTTGTGATTGTTTATATATTTACTCATTTTTCTTATCATTTAAACTGTATATTTAATAATATGATATGCATGATAATTTTCAATTTACTATATATTTATAATATTTCTTGCTTATTTTGGTTGTAAATTTTCAAAACTTTCTGAATTTAAGAATAATTTAGAAAGCTTAGTTCTTATTTAATATTTCTTCATGCATTAAAATTTATCATAAATATACGTTTATTTCGTCAGTTACCAGCCTACAAAAAGATATCTAAATGGCATAAAATCCCCCCCCCAAAAAAAGAAAAAAATAACTAACATGCTTTCATATGTGTTTAACAGGTTTCAGAAACATTTAGATTCTGGTCTTTTAGAAGTGATAGCTCCACCAGAGGGATACTATCCGGATTTCAACAAATTGAGAAATACGTTGGGTGATACAGTAGAAAGAGTAAGGTAAGAAAACTATTTGAAAAAGCATTTATGAATATTTTATTTTTAATACATTAAAATATCAATTTGATTTCAAACAGATATTGATGAAAAATTTATTCAGAAGAATCGAATTCCATTAAAATATAACTTCGGTTTCAAAATAATACTGAGTATCCGGTTCTCGATTATCGAGTTTCGGTACTCTCTGGCATAACTTTATTTTGTAGAAATTAAATGTGAAAATCAGGCGTTGTACTGACTATATTGTCTAGACATTGAAAGGGAGGAGATGGATGTGCCAATGCACAAAATACAAGAAAAGAGCAGCGTTCTGCACTCTGTTCTCTGTTTCGTTAATGTGTAGCAGACCTGAATTGTTACCGCTGCTCCTGATCAAAACTGTTTGAAAAGTTGTAATGGCTATGCAGGACAAATTGAACGCTATACGGCCATAGACCATAGTTTAACACCAAAAACTGACAACTGCATCTATGATTCGAAGGGCAGCGTTCATATTCTATTAAGCTTGAGATAAATGAAGGTTTTAGTACTTAGGAAGAATCGAAAAAATACAAATTATAACTGTGTTTATTGATATCAAAACTTTATCATCTAATACTCGTTTGTAAAGCAATGAAATCCTGCTTAGCCAGGGGAAGGGGTTGTTACATGGCCTCCCGGTCCTCCAGATACTAGAGAGTGTACTGTATTTTTAAAATATCATAGAAATTCTGGAGAAGTGATAAAACTGAAAATTAAAACATAGCAATTGATTTTTAAAAATATGGATAGTGATAGCAATAAGGATGCAATAGTTTTTCATATAAATTTCTCATTGGGTATTTATAAGATTGTTAATGCATATTCTTTTCTGTAACTGATTTTATATAAAATAATAAAAATTGGAGGTTCTTAGAAATACTATGAAATTTTAAATTGTAGATCATAAAATGTTTGGATTGTTTGTACTGGATTCTAAAAACAAAAGCCAAATTAGAAAAAATTGAAAGTTTACTTTTATTCCTTGAAATTTAAATATGTTTGCCAAAAAATATATTCAAACAGCTCTTCGAAAATGCAGTAGAAAAAATACCATATGCTTATTTTCTAATTTGTATTAGAACCCTCACATCCATCCCTTTCATAAATCTGACGTGAACACTAATAAGCCCCTGGCTTCAGCCAACAATTCTGTTCAAAAACTTTGCATGCAGAATGAATCTGAGATTAGCCAGTGGGCTGTGGTGGCCTGATGGTAAGGAGGATTTTCAGTTCGAGACCCGATTACAACAAAGAATCATCGTATAAACGAGTTTGATGTATTCTAAATTCGTTAAGGAGAAACGTTCTATCACTGACGGGGTATGGAATTTTGGAGAGGATTTGCCATTTCAGGTGTCACCCTCGTCATGTATCAAAATTAAGAATATTGACCATGGATCAAAATTAAGAATATTTCTCCAAATTAGACATGCTGTTGCTTTCAAACGGAACAAAGTGTTGCTTCAGCCATAATATTGCTTATAAATAGAGTAGGCTAAATTAAAATAGCAGAGATTCACCAGAAAAGAATACATATTAGTTGCACTTCACTCAGTTGCCTTGTTTGTTAGCTTGCATAAACTATCCATTTGTCTCAGTTAGCTTGCATAAACTATCCATATTTAGCACTTTTTTAAGTACACTGCTTAATTTATATGATGATTTACTTTTTTCTCATATATTTTAACATTTTACGAGTTTTCTTTTAATTTTCAGAAACCAGTTAATAATTTAAAATGACAGAAAAAAATTATTACTTATTTAAGTTTGAAGAAATACAAGCGTTTCATTTAAAATAAATCCAAAATTAGAAAAGCTTTTCTCAGAAATACACAGATTCACTGTAGAATTTCAGAGCTGTTATTAAAAAGAATAGTTATTTTGATCTTCGATTAAAAGTCGATTTGATCTTCGACTTATTCTCTTAAAAAGAAATGCATACTTAAGTCACTTTTATTACATTTACTCTTATTTATCTCCTCATACGTTTTATAGAGTAATTCTAAAAATATTGGTTTCACTTGCGTACTAAACAAGTTCTTAAATTTCTTAGACTAACTTCTGTTAGAAATAAGAGTTTACAGATCAGGAATAAATTTAAATGGAAACATGTAGATGGCAAAATTATGCAATTTATATGCGAGATAATGGATAGGTCGTGGCAAAAGACAAGACACATTGAACATTAGTTTGTCACACATTTTTAAAATCGTAATTAAGCTTTTCCACCATATTTAGTTAAACATCGTTACTCTAGACGTGGCGCAGTAGTTAAGGAAAAAAAGTGATTTATTTCATTTTCATATATAAACTAAGCCTTCAAACTGAGTGTGAATCGAAGCAATACAAATTTTGTAAATATCTTGGCGTATATAATCGAAAATTCATATATACCAATAGTTTCCATGGATCTGTGCAGCTCATGTAATGCTTGTTATGAGATTTTAATCAAATAATTAAGAGATTTATGGACTATGTATTTCTTCAAAATACTATTCATATAATTTTTAGTCAGTTCCAGCTTTGAAAACAATGCACCGCTATGAGATGCTTATGACGTTTGCGAATATTTTCTGCGAAAATACGGAATGTTTGCTTCTGTACAACTAGCGCGAATCAAGAGAGTTTCGTGATATCCAATAGAGGCTCATTTACCTTCGTCTGGAGATCATTCATTGCAATTACCTATGTGGTTTAATATTTTCTCATGTTTTGAAATCTGAACAATTTGAGCTTTACCAAATCAAATTTTGATTAATACCATAAACTCTTTTGTAACAACTTGATTAAATTTAATCATTATGAACTAAGTCTTTATGATCATGAAATTTGTAAATGATCCTATTTTTATAAATTGATATAAATAGTGAATTATTTTATTTATCTTATTATATGAATGGCGACTCCTGGGATATATAATCAAGAGCACACACAAAATGGAAGCATATTTTATGAAATGCCCTTATGAATGTGGTTTAAGTCCATTTTAAATTTACGACAACGTGTTAAGTAAAATCAAACTGGTATGCTATGAAAGGTAACTCCTGAAGGTCGGTATGTCTTGAAATATAAATTAAATATTATCATATTCATTGGACCATCGTGCTAGTTTACGTACGCGGTTTCAAAATGGCACTAACATGATTTCAAATCAATGATGGTTAAATTAGTTTTATAACTTTAGTTTTTTTTAATTCTTTGAAAATTTTATATCTCTAATAGAAAAAAAAGATCGAAGTTATTATAAAAGAATGCAGTTCATTATATATTTTAAAATTCTTGCTTCAAATAATTTTTAACGAATTGGTAAGACTTTTAATAACTATATAATAAATTGTACCAATAATTTGCTCATCGTTGATAAGGGAGTTTCATGAATCTGAAATCACATAATTTCTGTTCAGACTGTTTCTTCGGAGATATCAATGGAGAGATTGGAATAATAATTATTTTCAATAGATCTCTGCAAACATTATTTCCAATTTGTCTGATTAAATTTCTGATTTAATTTATACCCCTGCGATGCTTTAAATCTCTGAATGAGTATCGGCTGTAGCGTGATAAAACAGCTAATTATCTTCAAGGAAATCAGATAACTTGAGGTTCGATTGAAAAGAGATTTCTTTCTTTAACTCACTAAATTTGATGCAGAATAATGTAAATGTAAAGATATTTTTTATATTTGATTGATTATTATGTCCAAAAAAGTATGTTCGTCGATATATGAGTTTTATTGGAAGACTCAATTTATTTCTAATAATACTTTTAAGATTTTTTTCATACTTTATGAAGATAAAGATGTGATTTTTAAAAAAAAACAAATGTGTGGTTAGTAATTTTTTATAATTTGATTGCATATTATTTATTCATGAGAAAAGCACATAGTTGTAAAAAGTACATAAAGCAGAGTTTTAATTAGGAATCATCCAGGTTGTTTCCATCCTTTGAAATTAATAAAATTATGCGTTTAGAACTTATTAATTGACATTCAACCTTTATTGGTTTCATTAAATGTGGGGAATTCTAATTTCTTATGTGAAGACGAAGTTTCTAAAAAGTTGCTTTCAAGTTTTATAATATGATGGAGGGAAAAAAATTCGACCCTAGCGACATCAGCAAAAGCCATTTTTCTGTTGCCTGCATAAATCTTGAGAGTATTTTTTTCATGCATCTGCTTTTATCTTAAACAGGAAAAAGATTAAAGTTCCCGCCGCGTTTCCGTCTTTCAATTTTTTTTGGACGTTAAATTATGTAATACATTCTTTTTTCCTTATTGCGTATTCCTGTTTTTTTATTTCTTACCTAGAAATAAATAAAGCATTTATGTCTTCGAATTTGCTTTTTTACCTTCACCTTCTGAATTTTAAATTTATCTAACAAATCCTGCTATTAAATAAGCATTCTAATATTTTATAAATCCTACTATTATTATTTTTTTTCATTTAAACAGGATTTAATTTATTTTTTAAAAAAAAGCTGATACTAGTATGGTTGAAATATAACTGAAAGAAATTTGTTCATATATTAAAAATGAAATTGACTGAAATAATTGACAATTTCTCGTGTCAATAAGAATTTTTCTTACATCTATATTATCTTGGGAATTTGACAAGCAATATATAATAACTAAAAATAACTACAATAAGCAAAACAAAACGATACAATAATCAATAAACTATAAAAGCAAACTGAAGGATGCGAAATACAATAAACTAAACAAAATTCTGAAGTAATACGAAATATTTGAACAATTTGATTCACCGCATCGCCTTGCTAAGTTAATTTCAATTAAATATTAGTAAAACTTTTTGTTCAAATTAAATATTAACTAAAATTCAATTTTTTGGAAATATATCTAACATAATGTTTAAATTATCGTGCACTTTTTCCTTCAATGATATTTTAGAAGTCCCTTTTGCTCAAAGTGTTTATATTATTAAAGTCCAAAAAAGGAATAAAAAAAATTGAATTTAAAAATTCGAAACAGATTAGCTGGAATACATTTTTTTTTGAAATTCACATATCATCTATATCAATACTCATATCTCGTCAATTAACTACCTAAAATAACATCATAACTTTTGAGTATTGAAACAAATAATAACATGAAAAAGAGATTTTTAAAATAACAAACAGATTTACTTTAATTTATCTATTTCATATATTAATTCATATCTATATTTTCGTAATGAACTATCTAAAATAACATTATAACTTTTCATACCTACAAACGAATATGACTAACTCTCACATTTAAAATTATATACAAATTTAGGTTAATTTTTTTAAATTTTTAAGTCCTTAATAACCGATAATCAGTTGAGAAATATAGTTGAAATTAATTTAAATTAGTTTTGAAACTCCCACATAAAAAAAATGTGAATTAATTGACACAAATTAACAATTGTTTAGCTTAAAAAACACAAAATATGTATTTTTATGAAATTTTCAATAAGATTTTTCTTATCTAAAGCATCATTTTACTACGTTTTTTTGCCACTGATTTGCTTTTGTCCTTTTTTTACTTGTAGTTACTCAACAGTATACAAAATTTAAACGTCTGTAATGACTTGATAGATAAGTATTAGTTGTTATCAAGTCGTACCACACATGAATGAAACTGTATGTTTTGAATGTCATACTGACTAATTAAGAGTGAAGGGAAGAAAACATTTAGGCACTAATTTTTAAAAATATTATATATTTAACGATGAATTTAATTTTTTTTTACAAAATTCAATCATTTGTAGTAATTTTATTTACAATTATTACTTGTTATCAAACAGCACCACACCTTAGTCAGTATCAAACCGTATTAATGAAATTGTATGTTTTGATTGCCGCACCGATGAATTTGGAATAAAGAGAAGAAATATTTCGACACTTCTTTCTTTCAATAAGTCATTTATTTCTAAGTTTTAAAATAAATGTGTTGTTATTTCTATTCTATTATGCTTTTGAAAAGATCCCAATTACAAAAATCCTTTTAATATTTTGGAAGAACTTATTTTCTCTATTTAGTTTTTTTATCAATTGATATTTTTGCATTTAAAAGTTCCTTTCCTGGATTTCAATTTGTTAAAGAGGCAAAATGTTGTATTAAAAGTCCGGATTTCAGCTTTTAATAGAATGAACACTAGTACAGAGCTTTTGATACTTTTCGTCTTTTTTATGATTATACTTTTAAATCAGAACAGATGGTAAAAATTAAAGTCTTCAGCCCTTAAGAAACAGCTGTCTTTGCTCATGTTTTAGTAAAAAAAAATGTGCTGTTTTTTGCTACTTTCTAAAGGCTG
Source organism: Argiope argentata (assembly GCA_026289955.1). Taxonomy (NCBI): domain Eukaryota; kingdom Metazoa; phylum Arthropoda; class Arachnida; order Araneae; family Araneidae; genus Argiope; species Argiope argentata. The sequence goes on along the minus strand of JAOUZG010035355.1, from coordinate 4,994,832 downwards.
AAACTATTTGATGCAGATGACTGGCAGGATGTTGGTAATCTTCTGGTAATACTTCTGCTAAGATATTGAAACATGCAGAGAAAAAATCTCGTTGAAAATAACAACTTGGTAAAAGGATGAGATAGTTCAAAGAAGGACTTTGTCAAGATTTAAAACAAGTTTCAGTGATTTGTGTAAATAATCCGTCATAAAAGAGGGTGTCAGTTTTTTTAACCATTTTTTTATATGTAGGTTTGAGCTTTACTTAATGCTAGTCTTCTTACGAAAGGATTTACTTTTTCCGATGTAACTTTACTATATGTCTTGTTTTAGAACTCAACATTTTCCGAATCTTCTACCGTAAAATAATAAAAGAAGCACATTTAAAATGTGACTTTTGAAAAAGTGAATGTCTTGATAGTGATCACGTTCAAATCAGCTTCAGTTTTTCTTTACTTTGTTCTACTAATTTACAACGATTACAAAATTAATATGCTAACTTTTATTCTTTTATAACTTTCATTTTGTTTTGAAAATTTCCCTCGACATTTTATCCTTAGTTTTTATTACCGTAATGTTTATTTATTTAAATATTGCAACAATATAATACACAATCATTATTTTTTCACATTTACTACAATATATGGTTTTTGTTAAAAAAATAAGTAACGCAAATGTTTCTGGAAAAAGAATGATCATTGGAACATTGATTGAGATTGGAAAAATAACATTTTTCTAATATATTCATTTTTCTTCCATTTTTTAATTTAAAGAAAAAAGCATGAAATTAAAGTATTTGTTTTGCTTGGTATATTTATTTCTTTTCATAAAACTTCTAAGATTTATTTTTTAAAAACTTATGGTTTTTTGATAAAATTGATTTTTTTTATAAAATAACCATTTTGATTTATCTCAATATACTTCTAAGGGTGCATCACGGAATATCGAACTGTAATCATATACGAGAACTGGATAGATATACAAATTGGAGCTTCTGTTCTTTAATTTAGCTTTATAATATTGAATAATGTTCATTTGATTATTGACAACAAATCTAGAGTCCACTACATTTCCCCATGCATGGTAGAATTTTGGGAAGGAGAAAGACCTCGATTGCCCATCCACCCGAAATACGAATCAATTATATCGCTAATTATCATTAGAGGGAATTTCTTGAAATTTTATCACATTCATATTTAAGATGCTCTCCCATTTTCCCAGTTTTTAAATGGCACACCATGACTCCATTTCATTTACAATTATCGATATGTTAATTGGAGTATAGAAGTCGGTTTGTTTAGAGGCTTGTTTTTAAACTTAATGCCGAAAGAACCAGTAAACAGATTATATTGCAATGAAATGTCATGCCATGAACTTTCATTATAATTGTTCAATTATATCTTTTCATTCTTCTTATTTTTGCTACTTGTAACATTTAACTTTTTTTATAAAGAAAGTTTGTTATTAATTAAGACAAATTAAGAATATTCAGCTTGAAAATCATATGAAGGATTTTAATCATATATCTTGTAATTCTACAATTATATGTATGTATTAGAACGTAATTCATCGCATTGCTAACTAGGATTTACATAACTCCTACATTTATCAGAAAATATAAAATGAATGATAATCTGTTGAATGTTTTGAATGTAAGAAATCTGACTAAGTAACTTCCTTTTCATATAAGGTTCCATATATATATTTTTTATTTTTAGATCTTTATAATAGACCTTTAAATCGGATTTCTAATGGCTAATTAACCACATTAGATTATTTTATATTTATTGTAATTGCTCTTTGTATCTTTGTCTTCTATAGTTTATATCTTTGAGACTGTTTACTTGATTACTTTCAAAATTATGCTCCGGAATAAAGTAAAATATCAGATGTCTATTTTTTGAAAAGTCTTTTTTTTAAGGTCTGAAATAAGAAAAAAATATGCTTCATAATATAGAAAAAATAAATAATGCTTCAATTATACAATAAATGTGACTGTTTTCTCTTAATGACTTTTATAAAACACTTTTTACTGTATTATATGTTTATTCTAAAGCCAAAATGAAATACCTTGGAATTCCTGCCAGAGATTAAAGGTAGCTTTTGTTACAGGTGGAGAACGAAACAGAATTTAGATTACGCTTATCTGATGATGTATGCCCAAGCGAAGGGGACATTTTACGTCCAGGTAAGAAACTGCAGCATGAATCACATGCTATAATAAAGTGGATCATGATTTTTTTTTTGAATTTACAGCTACTTGTTTTCACTCTAACACATTTTTCAGAAAGAATTTTTTTTCTAATGGAAAAACGATTGGTCAGAAAAATTTGATTGTGAATAATTTTATGCATTATACTTCAGGACATGGAAGTCAACATGAAAATTTAGAATTTAAGAATAACTATAAAACTTTTTCGCACTTTAATAATTATTTGGTAATCTTAAATTACAGTGAATTAAATTCGCAGATATCTTGAATATAAAATTTTAATTTAAAAAAACGAATTGCAATATCCTTTTATTTATTATTTAATCCTTTTGTTTATTAAATTAGTTAATTTGAAAAAAGACATGGTAGAGCCAACTTGTGTTTCCTCAATTATAGCAAATGGACAAATACTTACAGCAGTAAACTTTCATCAAATGAGATAGAAAAAGGTATGAAAATATTTCGAGCTTTGTAGACTGATAATAATCGGTTGCAGAAATAAAACTTTTATAAGGTCCCATAGCCAAAAAAGTTTCCAAGAATTAAACACATTTTTTTACATAAAAAGGATGCAACAATTCAAATTTATATTTGTAATACTTATCAAGATGTCGGCAAATTTATTGATTTATATAATTTTTTTCATACTTCAGACTTGGGTTTGAATAAGTCTGCAGTTGCAGATTTCAGGGATATTATGTATACTGAGAAAGAGTATTAAAAAAGATAATATTTATATTTATATTTAATAAAAATATACTTATCGATTTTCATTTCATTTTTTTAAAAAGTATGAGATAAATAGAAGTACATTTTTATATGAAACTTGTTCAAAATGAATTGCTTTCCACTTCCATAAGAAGTTGCATTCTTATAGCACACACGTCATCTAGATTATAACTTACAGCTTCAAGAGAGGCTTCTCTAGTTTATTAGTAAAGATTTGCTTCTATATAAGATTTGTTTTACCTTTAAACATGTTAATGGAGATATGTTATAGACCTAAATTAAAGTTGTCACCATGTTAGTGAATTAGATGATATTTCAACAGATTGTCGCGTCCAAGTTATTCCACATATAAGACGCCTCTTACAGTTGTTGTATGGTGTGAAGAACCAACAACCAATTTCAACAACATTTATGGAAATGTTACCAAACACCAAAAAGTTTAGCCTTAAAGTTTTTCTAAACCAACAGGGTATATCAGTCGCCATTCAGTGTACTATTGTATGAAATTAAATTAATAAAAAAAACCCTGAAAGTACTACTAACGCCTTTATATAAACTTAACATTTAAGGTGATAACTTTTGGATCACTTGTGGGAAGAATTAATTTTTTCCTTTCAAGGATTGTCATTTTGATTTTTGTTGCGTCCATCTCGATTAAATGGTCATTTGTCAGCTCAAATTGCATTGCTATTAAGAGAAAAATTTAATTTTACAAGAAGTGAAAATCAAATGTAATTTTTTTTACTCTAATCCTGATATAATTGTAGATTTTTTAGGAGTTAATGTTGCATTTTGATCTGACGGTTTGTTTACAAGCATCACGACAGTTTAGAAACAACTAAACCAATGTATCATTCTTTAACGATTCATTCTCAGCTGCAAGATAAGACCCTACATTTTTCAATCACTAAATCAAATTTCATATATATTTTTTTCGAAGAGAGCCAGGCATTCGAAAAACAACATTTGTAACCTTCTTCAATCAGAAAACTATTAACATTACATAGAATATAAATAAAAAGGATATAAAAACTTTTCTCATTACTGAAGTATGTGTTTGTTTCCGAAAACTTAATATTAAAATCTCAACTATGCATAAATATGTTTTCTTTTCATTTCTTTTTTTATTTGATATTCTAATATTTCTCTAGAGTATATTTAAACATCAACTTCTCAACTTTTGATTCTCATCTATTTAAAGTTCAAGTTATAACTGTTGACCAATTAGATTGACCAACCATATGCGTGATTAAAAATCTTTTATTTCATGCAATCAAAGTTTGATTATTTATTTCTAGACAAATTGTAGTAGTCTTTGTATCAACGTTGCAAGAGTCTCAAGAATCGATTGATCAAAAATATATAGCCAAGCTATGAATTATTCATACATCGGGGGGAAAAAATCTGTATACTCTTATCTGTAGACATAAATATAACTTATTTCCAAATATAGTTAAAATCTAGTAAAAACTTAAGAAATCACAGAAACGTGGTTAACTTTATTACTTGAAAGAAAATTAGTTTAAGAGCATCTAAATAAAAGAAAAAAATAGGTTGGGTGGAAAATTGAATTATAAATAAAAAATATTTTCGATTCAATAAATTGAAAACTCTGAAGATATATTACGGGAAATCGAAAAGTAATTTTGAAATATTTAATAAAAATAAAAATTATATTAATAATTTCTCGAAATTATTAGGGAACTATAAATTTAAACATAAACTATTATAAACATATATTAACAATGATTCAACTAGTTCTTTAACACGCTTGAATACTTATCTGAATTTCACAACTGAAAATCTCTAGCTCTTTTCAGTCTGCGATTTTACCACAAAACTTCTACAACTGAAAAGAGGACCGATGAAGATAAAGACTTTAAATTGTTTACCAATAAATATTGAAAAGGAATTTTTCATTTCCATACAATAATGTAATTCAATGTCTCAAATAGTTTCGGAGTGTTATTGCGATTCAAATGCCCATGTAAATATGAATAATCTGGCGCCATTTAATGTAATTGATGAAAAAAAAATATGGAGATAAGAAAAAAATTGCTTACATATCTCAGTTCCCAAATTTCCTTAGAATTTTTTTTGTGCATAGGAGAGAAAATAAATTCACAAATTAGTATAGTGAATAAACACTTCTTTATATGATGATAATTAATTATATAATGACAATAATAATAATAATAATAATAATAATGTCTATAACACAAATAGAAGCTTCTAAGATTTTTTTCACCATTGGATAGAAATCCTAATGGATAGGTAAAAGAACATATTTATCAGACTTTAAATTTTTTTTAATAGTTTAGCATTAATTTGAGTAAAAGTGATGAATTGGAATTCGAGTCTATAGTAATATGAATATCAAATGTTTTCTCTTGCATGTATATAAGAAGTAGTGCAATCTCGTGCCATCCGAAGGAAAAGAAAGTAAAAAAAAACAAGTTAACTATTAACAAAAATAATACACATTTTAGTTGTTGTATTTCATCAGAAAAATTCTCTCTCATTGAATTCCTTCACTCGATAACACTCGATAAAGCGTTTCCATTTATTTTATGCCTATATTTAGAGTGAATACATTAGGCTGTTGTCAAATCTTCTCTTTTCTTTAAAACAAACAATTTGAGTTCATTTCAAGAAAACAATAAAAACCTATCAGCATACCTGTCTTTCATGCTTTCTTTGATGACAAGTGGGGATAAGCTCACTCACTTCGATTTAGAATGCACACAACAGAAATATGTGCCCAGACATAAAAGAGCTTCCTCGACAAAGATTCCGAAAGTTCTGCTATCAATAATTTAAGCCCGAGAAAAGAAATACCGAGAAATATTAAATGCTTCACTCTGCTGAAAAGTTTGAAAAGCATTTTGTAGGAAAATCTATTTTTAATATCCGCTCCAGTTCGTAACTTCCTTAAGCGAAGTGTTTTCTTCTTTCATGATTTCACCGGCTTAACATGCAGCAGTGAAATGGGATTTATAACTCTGAGCACGTACGAGTCTTTTTTCCATCACTTGTAGAATTTTTCGAAATCTGCCGCCGTAAGCTTATTTTGCTGTCAATTTCCCCACTACATCTGACAGCTTTCCCAGATCCGGCGAAATTCTAAATGCATCAGTCTACATTTTTCTGGGGCTTTGTTTAAAGTATTTAAGAGTTTACTGTTTACTTGACGAAACTTTCTGGGCTTTAACGATGAGGAAAATGTGCTGTTCTTAAGTAATATGATTAACAGCTGAGAGAGAGCGCTTAAATTTCGGTAGTGAAAAGTTCCAGTGGATTAAATTTATGTTAAAAATCGCAGTATTACGAACACTAAAACCAAAGATTATGGGTAGAATCCAGAATAAAGCACGTTTGCGGTTTTGAAAACAGTGAAGCAATTCTAAATTAAAATAGAAGCGAAATTTAATACATCGTTTAATACTTTTTTCAAAAAGTAAAAAAAGGTATAACAAAGAAGAACTGTTCAACAATTAATATTTATTCAAAAAAAAGATGAAAAAACTAAAAAGAATTTATTAAGAGTAAACTTAATGAAAGTTTTATCCTGAAGCACATTTTCTTTGCTTATTAAAATCTAGACTTCATTATATTTTCGCTTTTTATTTTTCATTTGTGACATATTATAAATAATTAAAAACGTTTTGTCATTATTTTTCCAAACTCTGTAAAGTGAAGTAACGAATATGGAACTCAAATATAACAATTGATTAATAAATTGAACCGATAATTAATTGATTGTAAATTCAGGAATTAAAAAAAATTATGTATACAACTGCTATTCTCAAATCATCAAGTAATGAGTAACATAAAATACATTCTTGACATTTTTCTTAATTTCCTATTACGGGATCAACGAATGTAATAATTGGTAGTTTAGAAAGTTAAAACTATGTTCTATTTTCCTGATCAATCCAAGCTATATTATTTAGATATATATATTGTAAATTACGTTAAACGGAAAATTGACTTAGATATATAGTTTTAATATCAAAATTATTTCATAATTCAAAGGAAAACCGAACTGTCAGTATCCCTTAATTGGGCGGGGAGAGGAGGAAAGTTGTATCTAAGATCAGTGAGAATGAAATTTTGTTCTATTTTTAGCTTAATCGCATAGATTGACCCTCTAGCCCCCAGTTTCATGACCTTAACTACACGTGCAATTCTTCAACCGGTTAGAAGAAAATGTATGTTTAAATGCAATTAATTTATTAAATAATAATACATTTTGAAAAAACTTTAAATCAAATTTTTATAACAAGATAAATATCCGCACAATATTTTGACTGATTTTCATACTAATACTTTCATTAGAAAATTTATTTTGAGAGTAAAAAAGAAGAAGAAAGAACGTGTTTTCGTAAACCGCCCCTTCCCAGTTAAGTCCTCAATTTCGCCTTTCCAGTTAAGGGTTAAAATCATTTCATTTCAACGTCCTTTGCTGATGATCCTATGACGGCCTTTTTCGCCAAAGTTTGCACCAACACATCAAACTGCTTTTGACGTCTGGACAGCAGACGAGGCACGTTCAGATCTTAAAATGGCCCAGTTTGAAGGAACTTGATTTTCTGATCTCTTAAATCCACTTCCCCTAGTTGGAAGACGACATCCTGACTAAGCCGCATTACTTGACGATCATGAAGAACTTTGCCTTCAAGAAGCTGAGGGAGAACAAAGAGTGGATCATTCTGGATTTCTGCCAACTGGGTTTTATAGGTAAGCCCCCTTCATATTCTTCCGTTTCACCACTCCGCAGAAACTGGAATTATCGATCTTTTCGGGGGTGGGAGGGGGTAGGTATAAAACTCTTTCCGATTTCATGGCTCGAATTATATCCATTTTGAATGACGGAGATGATGGGGAGGAGAGGTGGGCCAAAGGGAGTTCCTAACTCTCTCGACTGGATTGAGGAGGTTCTTTCTTTGGAAAGCAGATTTTTAAAGCTGGTTTTTTTTCAATTTTTCATTTTTTTTTCATTTTCTTATCCTTCTTCTATTTTCACGCTAGGATTTTCGAGAAAAAGAAAGGAAAATTAAATAGTGGGTGGATGACTTGATATTGGCTTGAAGCTTCGATTTATTTTGAGCCTAGTCTAAGAAAGACATAATTATCAGAAAATATTCTTGAAATGCCGTATATGTTATGGAAAGAGGAAAGTTCCATTCCTTAAAATTATTATCCCCGTTATTTTATTGTAAAATAATTTTTGGGATTAGTCTGTCTTTTCTAATTAGCTACATTTAAAATAACGAATGGCGATATAATATGCGAAAGAAGAAAAAAGAAACGGCTTCCTGACTCAGGAGTATCTCGTCTTCACCTTGATCAGGGCATCCCGGGTTCGAGTTTTGGTTTGGGCATGCTTGTTCTTCTGTGTTCTATCTGTGAGGTGATTGAATGCCCCCCCAGGTTGTGCAAACGAATGTGACCAATGAAGTATCTAAGTCGTATTCTTGGCCTTAGTTGGCACTACTGATAAACAAGAAACTCACAATCAGCTTTAAATCACCGACAGCCATCAGTACACTTGTCCATAGTGCCATTAGTAGCTACAAAAAACAGATGAAAGAAAAATAATATAATTTGGGTACATTTATACTATTTATTCTATGATATATTTTCATATTTTCGTAATTTTATCCAATCTATCATTTATGCTGCTTGAAAAGGAAAGGGATTATAAATTACAACCATGCTTCTTTTCAGTCAGTAACCTGAAGCAACATGTTGCATACAGGTTAAATCCTTCAGGAATTCCATGCAATAATTAAGCATCAAGCTTAATCATTTGTCAGAAATAGATTAGAATGGTCAGAATCGGTGAGTTTAATAACAGCAGTATCCACTGATCTAATTACCGTTATTTATTCTGTTTATAGGTAAAATGTTCAAAGCTGTGGACTTATCTAAATTGGTGACCTTTTTCGCCATATTTCACAATGACAAACCAGTAGACTGGCTTCTTGATCATATGATACAGACTAAAGTGTGCCGCTTTGACAGGGACAGTGTAAGTATCGAAATGTGCTTTTCGAAAGATAGTTTATCACAAAACTTTTCAATTCTTAATATTTCGAGAAAAATTTTAGCATTTAAAATTTCCCTTATTAATACTTAAATAATCCTGAAATGTTTGGGAATATTCTCACATAAACAATATCACTTTCCTTGTTCTTAAAGAAACTGATCATACAAATTCAGGAAGTTTTAATAGGCTAGCTATTTGGAGCTTTATTGAGGAAATAATATCCACTCTGGAATTTCTTTTGCTTAAAGATAGAATATTTTTTTTAAAAAAAAATTAAATTAATTTACGATCTCTCAAATTTTTCATATTATCCTGTTGTAATTTTTATTTGCTGAATTTCTACTAATGACGGAATAAATAGTGACTATTAGTTACTAATAATTTTTCAAACTAGGTTCCAATTTCCCTTTAAAGTCGATGACCATTTGAAGGATAAGCATAGCACGCTATATTTCTTCCAAATAGCAGTGCAGGGTTACAGAATACAATGTTTTGAAATACTAAAATTAGTATTACAGTGATAATTTAGAAGCATTTTTACACATACGGTATCAAACACTATCACATATTATAACAAAAATTGCATTATAATATGTCACAAAAATAAATTGCCTTTTGGAACATTAACTGAATCTTTGTTATTATCGATATCGCTAGAAAAAGGATACATTTTTTTATACTGTTGCACTTTAGTTGAGGACTCGGTAGCCTAACCATTCATTAGAGCATTGATCTATCGCTCGAAGGACTCTAGTTCGAATTCAAGATTAATTATGTTTACATTCATTTTCTTGTGTAATTAATATACAAATAAAATATATGTAAATTTATTATATTTAAAAATTCTTCTTATAATAAATATTATAAATATAAAGGGTACGAATATGTTCTAGAAAATGCTTTCAGTTATATAATCACTACAGATGAATAAATCTTCAGTGGTAATACTACTCGTGTAAAGTACTATGGCAAAATAAATTTATTTAGAAATTTAATCTTAATGTCAATTTATTTCTAGTTGGCGATACCACATGTTTAGATTTTATAGATGAAGTTTTGGCGTAGAATACGCCAAAAGATTACGTTTAAATTATTCATATTTATTTAAAAAATGTTTATAATGCAAGGTTATGAAATACTGTAATACTAATAACAAACGCTCACCAGTTTTATTTCAAGAACTTTGAATTCAGATCATGAGTTTATTTAAAATAACAACATAAATATTTCGAAATGATGTTCAAAATTGCATTTTTTTTAAAACTATAAAAGTTACTGGAGCATTATTATAGGAAATTGCATTCTACGTTTCCGTTTTATTAAATCATACTTCTGTAGCAATCTCTGTAAAGTAAAAATATATTAATCTAATTTTAAAGAAATGCTGAATTCGCTGCCTTCCTAAAGACTTAATAACTCTTCGAAGGATATGAATTAAACTTTTACGATACGTATAATTCATATCCTCGTTTGAAGTCAGATGAATAAGAAATAAGGGAAATTAATTCCGCGCTGCAAACAGTTCTTTCTTAAATTCTTTACAAATGAAATCCTTTTCCCTCCTTTATAACTGCTTTCTCGAAACTTTATTGAATCAAAGTGAATATATTAAATATCAATGAAATCGGTAACATTCCAACTTCTCTCTCTCTCTTCCCTTTATTTTAAATTTTTAATATTTTTTGAAAACATTCTTCTAGCCTTAAATTCGCTTAATACCTAAAAGAGTAATTCTTTAAAATTCTGCTGAAATTTGCATGCTTTGCAGAACACATTCTTAAATAATTCATAGAAGTCTGTTGAAATTATGGAATCGCATGTCTAATTACCATTTCTTTGAAATTCTAATTCCATTGCCATCCAAGGTACAAGATTTATTTTGCCTTTCTACAAATGTCTGAACTATTATAATTATAAATTAGGAAATTTAATTTATGAGGCGTAGTTTCAACGACACATACATATCATTTAAAAACGTATATGTAAGCTAATTGAACAATATTATGTAATTTTTGGAATTGAATTTTCATTGGATTGCAATATGAATTTGTTTATTTTTATAATAAACTAACTGATAATCGGCACATTGCTGCCAAAGAAAATATAATTTTGAAAATATCGTTAGATATTTGAAATACATATCTTGTTTAGTTAATAATGATAGAAAGAATATTTATTTTCTTGTCGGCAATGAATACATTCATAGAAATTGAATGATATATAAAGGAGAATATAAATAAGCTTTATATTTTATTTTTTGAATTATTATTCAAGTATACTTTAGAGTAGACAATATTTTTTTGTCTTTAAATCTTCAGGAAAACAAATAAGTTTATTGGCTACCCTACTCTTGAGCAACAAGTAAATTAATGGCCAAGTGAAAAACCTGGATTTTTTAGGTTCAAAGTAAACGTTTTATCACAATCGGATGAATTGAACGGCAAAGTATAAGATATTTTTTAAAGCCTTTATTTTTATATATTAGATAAAATATAATAATTATACTATGTCTATAACCTTCACGCAAGCGCAAGTAATCAGAACCCTAAGTTTTATCGTAATCGAATGAATCGTAATCGTATCGTAATCGAACATTCATAAAATACTACAAACAATCATTTTCATAAATTAGATATAATTAGATTTTAGAATGAATGAAATGTATGAATGAAGTTCTTCCCGTAAAAAGGTTGGTGACGTGTGTGAGCTAGAAGGTATGGATTCCTGAATCGGGGGTTCAGGAGTCCATACCCTCTGAAGCTACTGCAACCCTCTTTCCGTTGTAAAGCGGAACAAAATAACAGACACAGTTTCCATTTTTCATCTTCATAGATGTAACAAAAACTGTCTATACCAAACTAAAGAAAAAATAATTAAAAACTTATAAAGTTACTTAATCAATAAAAAATGACAAAATATTCTAATATTTTAGAAATTTCAGATTGTAAAATAATAATGAGAGGTTGATACACTCTAAAACCAGAATGGAGTGTTATATACATTTAAAATTCATAAGCAGTCTGTAAGAATGTTTTTTTTCTTTGCAGAAGGATTGCAGAAAGCAAAAGGATAATGTGTGGATACATTATCGCCCATCTCTTTTCCAGCACGTTGGTACACATTCGTCACTGAAGGGGAAAGTTCAAAAGCTTACGGTAATCAATTCTCCTTGCATTATTAATCATAATTTTTTTTATCTTTTCGTGCCTGAAAATGACAAGCCTAAATTCATATAATTTCGGGTGGAAAAGCTTCAAATTTATATCAACTGTTAAATACAAATTTTTGCTATAGTAATATTTTAATATACAGTCAAATAATATTGATATTGTATCCTTTTCTTCTATCACTGATTCAGTTGTAGTTGCAACTTGAATTTATCTCTTATGTTTCAGACAAATAAATAAGTAAAATTCAAAGCATTTTTAACGTTAACACGTTTTTTCAAAAATTTCTTTCAGCGTTATTTTTTAAAATTAAATTGGATTTAAAGTAAGATTTGCAAGAAATGTATTTATTGCTATGTGTCTGAATATTTCTTATCTAATTCTGTACTCGGTCACAAAATGCAAATCTGTAATATTTTTAATTCAGTAAAAACAGCAGGATTGTTAATAACTCGATGTTTTTTTAAAACTAAAATCATGCTTCAACTAAACTAAAATATTTATTTATTTAATCTACACCGTTTCAGTAGTGCAGATTATGTATGGGTTATTTGTTTTTCATATATATTGGTACAATGCAAATTTTTTAAGACTTTAGCACATTTTATTTCTTTGGATATTTTTTAATCTTTTGAGCATCGTATTGTAAGTTCCATGTTTATAGTACAGCATCATTTCATGGATGATTTTCATAAAAATGGTTAATGAATGGAAACGAAAGTTTATAGTTTAGTTATATGAGGGCCCCATTGTAAAGCAACACTGGGGATGGACCTCGTAATGTTGAACTAAAGAGAGAGGATGAGAAAATCACTGAGCTTACACCCACGTTTCCACATCACACAGTGGGAAGACGTTTGGTCCTGACGGATTAGACGTGCAACAGATTCCTTTAAGCGAAGGTTTTTCGGTGGAATCGGGTGTCGAACTTGAAACCCTACTTCTCATGGACCGAGACCTTACCACCAAGACACCATGGTCCGAGTAGAAACGAAAAAATGAAATGTCAAAGCTAATCAGAAAGTTCTACACACCTTTACAAATGCTTAAAACTGAAGAATTGCAAAGTGAGTCTTACTCGTCTTGCCGTAAAGTCTGGAGAAACCAAATATCAATGTCACGATAGCACTATAGTGGAAATTATGATTGGGTTCTAATGGTCAGCACTGATGGCGGTCCCTTCTCTACTGTTGAATACATGTCCTGACATCGAATTGGAGAAAAATCGTTCCCGCAACTTACTTTATCAAAAGAGGGAGTAGCAAATAACTTCATGGTGGAAAACCCATTTTTAGAATACTCCTCGATTTTAGCAAAACGGAAAAAGAGTATACTTATACACCTATAACAGATTAACTATTCTCTAGGTCAACACAAAAATGATAATATTATCAAACAATTAGTATCCGAAAATGTGTTCAATTGACCATCATTGTAATCTTTTCTCGTGCTGGCACTATGAGAATTCAAAGTGCATCAGTTGTATTTTGCATTTTTTTTTAACTTTGAGATATTTCTAATAAATATTTACTCAAAAACATTTCCCATTATTTTTTTTTTGTCTTTTCCATTGCAGGACAAGCAATTTGGAAAAAATCTCCCCCGTTATCCTCTTCGCAATCCGAAGGCAATACTGCGCACTTCTCTGAGAACGTACGGAGATCACACTCTTTCCAGAGCTTATAAAGGCGAAACTTACTTTTGGTCGTTCATGCCGATGAAGGGCGACAACATAACATTTCATTTCTCGCCGCCGGTTTTAATTGAGAGGTAAGCAGAATTGTTTCGATTTGCCTCATGCTTATTAATTTGCGTATTAATTATCTTTTTTTCTACAGCTTACGTAGTTTACTAGAGATAAATATCAGTCCTATAAACGTATCAGACACAGTATACGTTTATAGGTCTTGGAAGCAATCATAAACGAGAGGATTGTTATATTAAATGCGTGGCGCTGTAGCAGTATGGCAGTCTTCTATATTATCAACCACGCCTACCAATGATCATTCACATTATTTATCAGTTATGATACAAATATATATTATTTAATTGTTATATATTACTAATATCTATCGTCCACAAAGCAGAATGAGGGGTATTCTAGGAAAAACCTCATAAATATAAATTGCAATCATATGAAGATGACCAATCCTGACGCTTTTCGAAATTCTAAAGCACACCAGTAGAAACTTTCCTCCTGATGGAATTAACGCGCATTTGGCATGATTTTACGTCAATCAGAAGAACCAGAATCGAAAATCGAATCCAAAGTTATAATCCAAAGTTATAATTGAATAAAGTTACTGCTTACATTTTGAGTTTAATGCAGAAATTATTCAGAAAAATAATGCCTACATAACAATGATATCTCAAAATCTTATACGGCAAGTTTGCGAAAATTATCAAACGATAAACAAAAAAGAAATCACAAATTCTAGCTGTTTGAGATAATTTTTATTATTCCATTGCAGTCAATCATTATTTTTCATTTTGAATTTTTTTTTTATATATGATATAAATAAGAGGATGAATTTAGAATTAAAAAATATTTCTTATAGGAAAGGTGAATCCAGTATTTAAGATTTATAATAAGAAAAGTACTCTTAAGTAAATGTTATATCCTTATGATTATATATCTGTATAAAAGTTTATTTCGACTGCGATTACTATCAAATGATAAAAGTTGTGTCTATAAGTAAGGATTGTTTATGAATAACTACGTTTCTAATAAGATGTGCTCAATTATTGGATTCTTATTTTTAATAGCAGGAAATGCAGAAAAGGTTATACTACTCCCTTCTTGTGCTCGAGAATTCCTGTTGCACATAACTGGACAAGTATTAAACAGTCGGCGCCCTGATCTCTAGTAGTTCGTCTTCCCCTTGATCTGAGAGTCCCGGTTTCGAGTCATATCTGGAGCATGGTTGTTATTTAAGCTGTTTTATATCAGTGAGGTGTGTGACAGAGCTCTCTTGTAAAAAATACTTGTACATGCGAGTATGGGAGTGTGCTCGTCATATGTGTCAGTAGTTAGACTTCTATCTTCGGGTGCTCAGACCCCTTTACCCTCAGAAACCATTGCAGAAATTTGCCCTAAAATTGCTAAATTCATATGCGGATTTGTCTATGATAAGTGTCATAAGCAACAAAAACAAGAGATCTATTAGATTATCAGTCAAACAACTGAATATAAACCTTTAACCAGAATTCTCCTCTACAGTTAGGTGTATGAAATGACAAGAAATATTTTCAATAATAGTTTTTATTTTACAGGATTTCTGAAATAAAGAACATTTTGCGTTGTAAATTTAGAACGGTTTTATTTACCAGCAGGGAAACAAAATTTCGAGGCTAGATTATTTATTTTATTTTCTCTTCTCAATAATGATGGAATTGTGCCCAGATTCCTGACCTTCATAAGATTCTAAAATTGAAGGATACTTGGCGCTATAGAAACTGAATGTATACGAGAAAAGACTGTTATAAATTGTCTTGATTTATCAAATATATGCTTTGTAGGTAGCGACTTTTATAATCTAATTTGCTTCTCTCCATCCAAATTTTCGTTATACTTTTTAAAAAATACCGTCTTAAAAATTAGATATTCACCCATAAATATTGCATATTGAATTTTCCCATGAGCTAGATTTTCTAAATTTATAAACATTAAAATAAAGAAACATTACCCTGTTAATTTAATTTTTTCCATTATTATATGAAATGTTGTGTAAGACTGAATATCAGAAACTTGAGGAAAAACGAAATCCTTATTCCGTCCGTGTCTTTAAGATTTTTATTCCAAATTCGCAGTTGATAAATGCCAAGCTATCTATTAAGTGGCTTTTTGATAGTTAATTTAAAAGGATGAATTGCATAATTTATGCAATATATACTGAAGCACTTATCTAAACGAAGCAAAATGTCGCTATTTTATCTTTCCATCATTACAGTCTTGACTAATTATCTTCATTTATCAACCAATAAAACTCCTCCATTATCCTCTACTTCTTCTCCGGTCTGTCTTCGGACAAGTCTCCTTATCCTAATCTGATTTAGACCTGATTTATTGTCAGCGAACTCATGACTAATGGATGCTTTGTATTTCCAATTTTAGTAATCTACCTCGTGCAATAAAGTCGAACAAATCTTCATTTACGTGAGGATAGATTTTCTAAATGAGGATAAATAACCTCTCCATAATTTGTTTTCATTGATTTACTTCATTAACAAGCTCGTATTTTTTATCGAATTTTTCTATTTTTACTTCACTTAACTTTGGTGGGAATAGGAGTTTTTATACAATATTACCCTTTCTTCCGATTAATTCATTCTATTTTAAAGATTAAAAAACTTAAATTACTCGGTAATTTGAAAGAAAATATTGTGAAGATGTTCGAGATTAAAAAGAAAATTTAAAAATAAAAGGCAGAAAACCTTTTTTAAAAAATGCAAAAATATTTTTATGATGTCTTGCCTAACACCTTTAAGGGCATAACTCTGAGAAATTGACAATTATTGGGTAATATTGTGGTAAGTATATTTACCAGTGGGCATTCTATGATATTTTTATCCTTAATGCTGCGCGGTAAGACGGTTTAATCCCTTTCAGTTTCCACTGAATGATCACTAGTAAGTATATTTACCACTTCTTAGTTCGTAAGTTATTGAGTAAAGCAGCGAATTTTTGATATTTTAGTATCTGCATTATCAGTATATCTTGAAGTAATTTAAAAACAATTTTTAGCTAGAAATCATTAAATTATTGGGAATTCAAATTCAGTAATGTTTTACATTAAAGTTTGAAGTCCATTTTATGTTTTTTTTAATCTTCTAGGGGTATTGTTTCATTTCATAAGGATAACAGTATTGAAATTTGATTCAATTATATTAATACCAACTAAAGCATCTTTTTTTGATCATTTATTTTAGTCTAAAAATGTTTAAAATGCCATATCCTTCAGGATTCTTGTCCATTAGCAAGTGCCATAAGTAACAGCAATAACATCACAGTACTCATTAAAGGATTCTTTTTTTTCCAACTTCTAGAGGTGGAGAATCGTGATGAGAATCAAAAGATCTCTTTGAATTATTTTTAATACTGCCTCTTGAGCCTTAGATACCTAATACAAACTCTCCACTTTGGAACTGAAGGTTCGAATCAGTAATAGAAGGGTCCCCGCAAATATTTGCTGTATTTGAAATCTAACTGATAAAGAAATGATTGTGGTGGTGTCGTTAGAGTCAATGGTGACTCTGTTATAGGTTTTCTCCTTGAAAGAGGATTTAGAATTATGATGTTCGAACAAATACATTTTTAAGTTTTATTTTACAATGAAGAATTCATTTAACTTAACTAAACTTGAAAGCCCTAAAAAAAGCAAAAATATTGAAAAAGGCTCATATAAAATTTCTCGGTTTTCACAGTTTCTTTTCTTATTTCGGAATCCTCATAACAACTGAAGTTTTCCAATACGGTAATAATTGCCTTTAATGATCCGATAGTTTACAGGTATTAAAGATCGTTAAAACTTTTAATTAAACATTTTATGTCACTTTGTTTTAATGAAGTTTCCAGCAAACCATTCTTTTCAAATGTTAATATAAGTCACACTAATTCTTAAAATTTAAGCCATAACGTTCATTTTGCTTTGCATGTCACTTTCAAAATCTCAAAAAATTCATTATTTTAGAAAAATTGGACTTTAAAAGACTCTAAGTACAACTCTCGAGTATATATTCTTCGAGACATACTATGAATTTATTATTCAAATTTCATAACTCGTTCAATTTTAAGTCTAAAGAATGATTTTTTAAATTTTAAAAAGCGAAATTTGTCTATTTTTTCACTCAACAGAATTAATGCTTGATAAAATGTCAATTAAATACTTTATGCAATTTGGTCTCTTTTATGTCCTCTTCAGAAAAATAAGTTTAAACATCAAATTTTGATATTCATATAACTATATTATTTAGAGAGTTTTATCTTAATCGCTTTATTGTACAAATTATATTATTATAATTTACTGTTTTCGCTGAAACCAAACCTGCTTTTTACAAACATGGGTAAAGAAAATAGAATTCTTAAGTATTGAAACTTTATGTGTACTATTGAATATGTTACATAATTTATGGGATATGTCAAATAATTATTCTATAATTCTTTCTCTTTCAGCTATAAAATTAAATTTTTGTTTTTATTACTTTCTTTTCTTGAATCTAATAGTATTTTATTTTATTTCGATCAATAAATAGCTTCATAAGAAATTATGAAGTCTAAATGTTGTACACTCCTTTGGTTCTAAGGAATCTATTCTTGACACTCCAACTTTTGATTAAAAAGCTTCCAATCTTTTGTGATCAAATCTTGTCAAGTTATGAAATTTGATCATTATTATATTCGAACCCTCAACAATTTGATTTTTTAAAGCCCATTTGCGAAAACTCAGATGGTAATTGTAGTACTTTCTTTGACGGATTTAATCCAATGCAGTCGGTCAACTGCTCTGAATTCACACATTTTTATAGAATAATGATGTTTAAATTTTCCTAATTCAACCTATTTCAACTGCAATAGAGTGGAACTACTTTAATTGAAAATATTAGTCTCAAGAATATTTTATTTAACAGGATTCGAATGATAGAATCACTAAATAAAAATTTTAAAATCGTAATTTATCAGAACGTTTACCGTCATACACTAAATAGAAAAAGATTATTTATTCATTTAGAAATTTCTCTAACCAATTTATTCTTTCCATCTTCACCTTTTTTATTTAATATCTATTACTAAATGCTTAGAAAATGGTTAAATGCCTTCCATTAGAGTGGAATAACAATATGTATTTAACCAAAAATGAAAAGTTAAAATAATAAAACTGATTGATTTAATTAATAATTTTAGATAGTTTTAAAAATTACAGAAAACCTTTAAGCGCATCCATTAATATTTTCTGAAAAAAAAACACATAAAACCTGAGATATATCCACTATTTACGGTTAATAATTACATGTAAAATTAAAGATTAATTTAACTTCCTTATTTCTTTCTACAGAATTGGATTAATTAACATTTTTCAATCAAAAAATTTTTTCTGTCAGTTTTATAAAATATGATCTCTGTATTTGGAAAATTGTCTCCTATTTATTATTTTAATTGGTTATGTTAGAAACATTAAAATTTAAGTCCATTAAAATCTGAATAAGTATGATTTAAAATTGTTTTAATTTTTATTTTATTCAACAAACCATTATCAGAATGTATAATAGAATCAGAACAGTAGTTTTTTTAAAACTTATATTATTTCTATTTTATAATAATTTTTATTCAAAAGCAAAACTTAATTAATTGCGTATTAATTTAAATTTACTTAGTTTATATAGTTTGAAGATATTTAATTAAAATATTCTCCTTATAATAATGCTGCAACGACATATTTCGCAAGTTTCGAAAATTCCATGGAAGAAATATTAACATTCTTAAATATGAATTAAATTTTCTCCATCTAATTACCCTCTTTCCTTAACAAGCATTTAATAAGACTTGAAGCTTCAAATGCTTGCTTTAATAACATTTCAGTTTCAGAACTGTTTGGGATAATTATTTCTGCAAGGTTCTATCGTGAGAAAGAATCTTTATTCTTAGTATAAACATACCTATCATAAATGGATACAATTCTCTGTTTAGTCGGAAATAAGCTTGGAGGTTTGCAATTAAGTGAAATTTCGTCAAACTAGGCAATGTGAATCATAAAACTAATATTTTCCATCTATGTGATTGCGTTCATTAATTGATTCGGTTATTTTGTTCAATATTAAAATCTTATGTTCGTTAGATCTTTCAGAGGAGACCTTCTACCTGATTAGCCAAGGTCATTAAAACATAGTTGTTAACAGATTATGATCGCAGATTGTAATTTTGTTTTAAATTATTCAAACCACCATAACTATTCTTTTAAAGAGTCACGTGACTGGAATAATTTTCATAATATGATAGTTGGAGAATAATTAAGCTTAGACTTCAAATTTCCGAATGAACTAGCATCATTAAAGAAACATTAACTTGAGCGAACATCAGACCGATATGCGGTCTAATTTACATATTTTCACTTACCCAATAGTATCTATGTGTGGATTTTATGTTCAAATATACAGTGTGAAAGTATTTTGGAGTTGAAAACATAAGAATAATCGAAAAAGGAATGTCCAATTCCAACGCTGAGCACATGCATTTGAACAAGTTCTGAATTATCAAGAATAATCCCGGAATTGCTAACTCCCTAAAGCTGTAAAGCCCTGCAACAAAAATCAAGAAGCTGACAATTTTCAGGTAGAGGATCGGGTTCGTTAATTAATTTAGTTTAGTCGAATGCTAAAAGCTTGTATTCGTAATCCCTTTTACAAGATTTATTACGACTGATCATTCCTGACTTTCAGCTGCAGAAGGCGCTTCCTGGACGATTTAAAGGATTACGCAGGAAAGGACATCTCTAAGGAAAGTTTTGCGTTTCCTATAATTGGATAGCTTGAAGATTATGTTTACGAATTCGGGGAATGAACGCTCTGCAGCTGGAATTTTTCTTTTTATTTCTCATTATAAAGGAGACTTTGCGAAAGCAGCCTAATTTCGATTAAAATATTTTCAGATTTTGTACTAATCGCATCACATTTTATCGTTTATTAATTAGCGAAATGGCTTTTAAAAGGGTCGAAAACAACTATATAGGATTTGAATAACAGATGTGGACAGAGTTTTAATTATTTCGGTTTTATTTAATATATTTGTTATTTTATCCTACTTCGATGGTTATGAATAATGTATTTTTCACAGTTCAGTGTAAAAATCTAAGATGAATAGATACTTATTAAAGATATTCTTGCGATTCAATGTCTTCCTTGATATTATTTGCTATCGATGTTGGCAATGCGATTAACTTTATAAAAAATAATTTTGTAAGCGTATTTATTTTTATTTGCGAATTAACTAGAAGTTTTGAGAACTTGTTTCGTTTAATTTATCGGAAATTTCAGTTTGAAGACATAAAATTTTAGGATCATTTTATTATAAATTAACATATTTTTATTGACCTTAATTTTAACGTTAAAATAGGAGAATATTAACCCAATTTTTTAATTAGATGGTTCTTTTAATTACTATTTCCAACAAATATTAAAGACTCTGCAAAAAGGTAGTACTGTTGAATTTTTAGTGAATGCAGTAGTTTTTAATAGAAATTGAAATTTGTTCGAGGCATATACCTCACATAATAAATTATTAATAAGATCAGATTCAGAATTGCAACCCTCTCATAATCGATGCGAGGGACCAGATACTCACCATTTCGTGTAATCCCTGGGTAGCGAAAACCAACCACCATGCCGGAGCTTCTCATCCTCTATCACGAGGAGCCTCGTGGGGGCTGTGTTGTGAAAAGATAATTGGAATTATGAAATTTAATAGGCTGCAAAAACGTTCCACAAAAAAGCAAGAGAAGAATTTTAATTTACGATTAATTAAGGAATTCTATAAAATGCTTATTTAAATTTGAACTGATTACAGCCTATAACTGCCTATAAGCCAAAGTTTACGCATAATGCTAATTCATCTTCATACCATAAGCTAAAGTTTGCCAGCGGATAAATATTAATTCATCTTCAATAAATAAAGTGTATTCCAATTTAACAAAACACTGGATAGGCATGCAATTAATATACGGTTAATAACATTATTTACATTTTTTTAATTACTGTTATCCATATCTATATTATTATCAATTACTGTTATTTAATATCTATATTCTTAAAAAATTACTATTATTCAGTATCTACTTTCTTATATATTACTATTATTCAGTATCTACTTTCTTATATATTACTATTATTCAGTATCTACTTTCTTATATGTTATTATTATTCAGTATCTACTTTCTTATATACTACTATTATTCAGTATCTACTTTCTTATATGTTACTATTAATCAGTGTCTACTTTCTTATATATTATTATTATTATTCAGTATCTACTTTCTTATATATTATTATTATTCAGTATCTACTTTCATATATATTACTGTTATTCAGTATCTACTTTCTTATATATTACTATTATTCTACTTTCTTATATATTAACAATATTCAGTATCCATTTTCTCATAAATCACAGTTATGCAGTATCTATATTTTTATAAATTACTTTTATCCAGTATATACATTTCTTATAAATTATGTAATTCAATATTTATATTGCTTATAAATTACTATTATTCAGAATCTACAATTCTTATAAATTAATGTTATCCATTATTTATATTTCTTATAAATTACTATTATGTATACATAAATACAGATAAATGTAATTATTATTTATATTTATTTGTTAAAAATATTGCAGTTTCTGTATTTTTTGCAAATTATTTCTCCCCAATCTGTGCTCCCAGGTACTTCTTCAGAAGCGGGTGCGTGGATCACCCCGAAGACATTCTGGTCAACGCATCTGTGCAGGTCCTCCCGGCGGTCACCCCCAAGTTTCCGGAACTCATCCCCTACCCCAACACGTCCGACAGGTTCCTGGTGGTGGGGAGCTTCTCCGAAACATCTGGCGTGGCGGAAGGTTCCGTCATTCCGACAGTCGGACCCGTGACCGTTCTCAGAATCCACATAGAGGAAGAAGTCGACCACTGGGTTGCTTTGAGCGAAGTGAGTTCATCATATATTATGTGCTTAATATAAGGCTGCTTTAAGTTTTAGTTTTTTAGGGAATTTGATTATTAGGAAAATCATTGTGAAAAATGTAAAGCATGCTCAGAGAAAAAGAAAGGTTTGTCAATAAGAGCGAAAAAAAGTAAAATATAAATGAGGATAATTTGTTACATTTTGCCATTAATTTAATCTCAGATATTTATCTGAAAAAAAAAAGTCAAATGGTATTTAACCTGAATATTTTCAAAAGCTTTTAAAGAAAATTCGATTTCAGTAATTAATTTAAAATTAATTTTCATAAAAAATCTGTACAGAGGTTAAGAATGTAAGTATCTAATTAACAATTATAATATTATTAATTTATTTTGGTTAATTTATAAGAAAGGGCTTAATTAATAATCATGTATATAGTACAAATTTCTTTTTTTTTGTGTCTACATGGGGAAAAATCAAATTTATTAGCGATATTAATGCCTAATTTAGAGATATTGATCAATTATGATATGCTTGAGAATCAACTTTGAAAATATTTCAATACCATAATTTAATTATTATGTGAAAAACCGATTAAGTTAATATATAATGTTGCAACTTTTTGTAAGTAGAACTGAAATGTTGTGTTTCGTTGAATTACGTTGATTTTTTTACTAACGTATGTTACAACAAATTCTCTAAATAAAATGCCTATTATCAAAAGAACAATAAGACTAAAAAAATTAAATCTTTAGCACCAAAAATATTTTCGTCCTTAAATAAGATTTTAATATCTATAAAAATTTTGGCGTCCAAGAGCAGAATTTTTATTTCAAAAGTTCATTAGAGTTTCACAAATCTCTTTTACAGATTTCCAAACTGATTTTTTCATATCTAAGAATTACAGATATATCAATATATTTTTTCTGATAGTTATTTTTTGCTGTTTTATTTACATTGTTAGTATCAAATGAACCAGGACGTAAAAAGATCATTTTTACAAAACAGTTAAATTTATCGTAATGCATGGAGGAATTTAAAGGTACTATCACAAAATAAAATTTTGCAACATAGATAAATTTTGGGAAAAAAAATTCTTTCGAATTTTCGGATCAGTTTAAGAAAAATAAATCTATGCTGTTCCTGCTGCGAGTTTGTTCTAAATATGTGTATACCAAATGAAAAATGAACAAAAATAAATTCTAATTCTGAGAAGTAAAATTATTCCTAATATGAGGAATATGCCGATAATGAAAATTAATATCATCTATAACGATTTCATAAATAATAAAATTGAAAACTGCATCCTTAAGATATTAATGAACTTTTCTTAATACAAGTAAAATATTAAAAAATTAAGTCATTTCTTAGGTCAACAAAGAAAAAATTTATTTTAGTTACTTTTATTTAATAATTACAATTAATAAAAATGATGATCAAAAATAATGCTTGACCAAAACCAAAACAATTGCGTATCCGTTGAAAAATAAACTATAACCGACTCAGAAAACCTTCAATTGATATTGATTTTTCTGCGCCAGTTGGGGTAACAAAATACAGATTAGAATTTTTTTAATTTTCTTTATTTTTTTATTATTTTAATTCGAAACTATTTCAAAATCAATCGGAAAACTGATTAATTAGCAATATTTAATTTTAAATGCATAATCATTATGAAAATAAACAGAATCGTTTAAAATAATCGGCCGAAAAAAATGTTAAGCCTAATCTCATTGCCATGGGGAAAAACAAATTGCATTTGTTACTTATTTGGAAATGGGGAATTGAAGACTTTTGGTGAAAAAGTTAGTTTTAACTAATTAATAAAAAGTTAATGAATTCATATTTGAGAAAACTGTATTAACATCGAGTGTCCTCCACTACAAGTTTAAAAAAATTTACTGGAAGTTGAGCGGATAATTAAAAAGTATTTTTTTTTACCATTGCATTATTTGAACTATATATATATATATATATTTATATATATTTATATATAAATATATATATATATATAGAGAGAGAGAGAGAGAGATAATAGTAGGAATTGAAAAATAGGAATGAACTTGGGATAGTCTTGTTACACTGTATCTAAATTAAAATGATTAAAGTAAGAACCTTTCTTTTTTTTTATCCGATTTAAATTGTTTACCCAAATGACCAAATTGTCCTGATATAGTTAATTTTTACAGTCGTTCCATGACCCCCAAACACAAAATATATAGCAGAGTCTGAGTTATTATTTATAAGGAAATGGATATAATTTACTTGAAAAGAATTGGCTCTAAATTACTCCGGCAGATAATACTTTAAAGCTATTTGATAATCTTATTTCTAAAATTAAAGACATACTTAATTGAAACATTTTGTTTAAAATTTCCAACAGTTATTCTTAAATTCTTACTGTCTCTCAAAATTGCAGCAATCTTTTCAATAATATTGCCATATCTTATTCTAATCAACAATAGATTAAACTTAAATTACTATCGGGTTAAATTTCCATGGGTTTCATAATTATATTCAAATTGAAGAAAAGTACTTCAGCACTCGTATTATAACCAATGTTTTAATCACCAAGAAGTAAAATTTTTATGCCTGTCGTTTTCTTTTCCGAGAAAAAGAAGAATACAAATCAATTTCGTTTAACATCAAATGCGCAGTTTAAGAATTTTCTAAAATTTAAACAGGGGGCATTTAAAGCAGTTTTGATTTAATTTATTCACATAACGAATATTATATGTTTATTGCATAATTTAAAACGTCCATGAATGGCTTTATTTTAATTTACGAACTGCAAAATAATAGTATCAACGCAAAAATATTTATAATTGAAATAAGTTAAATATATCAGTAACATTCAGAAATTACTCTATATTAAACAAAAGAAGGGTACGTAAAATACCTCAAAATCTATTTTGCAATAATTTAACTATTCCATTCTCTTTCTTTCTGCTTTTAGCTAGTAAGATGAAAATTAAAATTAAGACCATATAAAGATGTAATTTTTAATGTGTACATACTATTTTAACAAATCAATAGAATACTTAAAGTTTTAGAAATCAACATTTTCCGCTTTTTGATTAGCTGTCTATCTGTCTTATTTAAATTTCGATATATCAGATCATATTTATATTATTATTACAGACTGAGTCATTCCAAAATTTCAGTTCAATTTAAGGTATTGACTCTAACTTTATCCTTTTGACTTAAGATAAACAAAATTATTTGGTAATTAAATATCATCAGTCATTTGACAAATATTGTTTTTTTTAAAATTTGGTTATCATCATTTCAAATTTCCAGATATAGCAGCTTCTGAATATATAAAAATATATCAAGAAAGGCTTTGAAATTTTTTACTTTCCTTAATATTGTACAATATTATGAGAAACAGTATTAAGATACAAACCATCAAGAAATGTTACTATAAATTGAATGTTTTGTGTGATAGAATTAAAATAACGGTCCACCAGTATCAATTAATACTTATCATAGCGAGGATTATTTTTTTGAAAGTTTGTTCTAACCTTTTCTAAAGAATTTGGCCGGTGCAACTTCTTATAAAATGGTTTTAATCTTCAAGCTTTATAAGATCTTGGGAACTTCTCTTTAAAAATGTAATCTTCAAAGCGAGGCAATATAAAGAAAGCCATGTTTCTGCGAATAAAAGTAGTTGATTTTTTATTAACTCTAAAAGTATTCCTTATTAAAAAAACTTTCACTTCTATAGCTCAAAAAACCTTACTTTTATAACTGTTAGAAAAATATACATTAGTGTAAGATATATCTACTTATCTTTCATCAATAATGATTTCGATACGGGACAAAGAGAAAAAAATAAATTTTTTCGTGCTTATATCTAAAAAAAACTAGTTTTTTCAGTACTTATATTTAAATTTTAATTCCCGAGGAATTATAGACAGGATAAAATATTGTAATGCTGTATATTTAATTAAGTCCTTCATAATTTAATCAGATTAAGATGCTGAAATAAAAGATAATTTCTTCAATTCTTATTTTTTTTTCAATAATTCTCTGAGAAAAACAGGACACTAAAACTCTCTTACTAAAAATCGATAAAGCAATCCAGATGATTTTTAAATATATAAAGAACCAAGCAATATTTATAGTAGAAAGAAATATTGAATGTCGGTTATAATACATAACAGCTTTGTGTTTCACGCGAAAATGAAAGATCACTGAAATCACTATCATTCCCCTATTGTTGAATATTTATGTTAAATAAAAACAGTATTAAGAATGATCAATTTTCAGAAAATAACGTTGTAAGATTGCTAGCTTTCATATCACAGCAGTAGAAGGATGCTTGACTTGGAAGAATTTAACGTGTACTACACTCGCTTACACGATGGCCCTAAATTTGAAATGAAAATTCATAACTTTTTAACTAGAATAAATGCAACTCCAAAATCAAACAAATTTCTAAGTACTTCAAAAAAAGAATAAATGATAAATCTTCATTGCGTCAATTGTTGCATGATAATTTTTGAAAGATTTATGAAATTCAATACTGAATAATAGAAAAACTTATCAATTGAATTTTAGAGTGAAGTAAAATTTTTGTGCATCTATGTGCTCCGAAGTAAAAAAATTCGTTATTAGTGAAAATGTTTTATCTAAAAATTAACTATTTGAGGAATTTGATATTTTTAGATCCTTTTGTCTGCTTGTAAAACAATTAAAATGGTTTTATATTAAGCCATTTTCAAATATTTTGATGTTAAAATAAAAGACTGGATCATGTTCAACTAAGACAATAGAATGAAAACAGTTTCCTGTTAAAAGGTCGTAAGTAAACGTTACGTCTTCCAGCCAATATTCCGAAAAGTACACAAGAATTCAAAGAGTCCCCCTAGTTTATTTCCTAAAGGCATTCAACTAATGTCATCTTCCCCACTGATATTCGAGTGCATTCCCTTCCCATTTTACATCCGCTGCATATTGTGAATCCTATCAAAAATATGACATTAAATGCTTCACTTATTGTCTCCGATACCGCCCAAATTGATTTGCTTTATCTTTCAGATCATTCTGGAGGCCGCCCCGATGCAGGCCCTCATGGCATCCGTTTACAACATCAGCTATATATTCGCTCCCCCTACAGCCAGAACGGCATCCGGATTGCCATAAAGTCGGGAGGCATAAAATTATATCGCGGCCATACATCTGAGAGGAGGACGGTGAGCGCCTCGGCAGGGGTGGAGGAGGGAGACGCTTTATTGTTGCAAAGGTAAGCTGGAAACGAGTCGCATTATTGCCAGAGAGCGGATCGTGAAATGTTCATTAATTATCCACGTGCCCTCTTTTAATCAGTCTGATGGACCGAATCCGATCATTTCTGATTTAATTTAAGTGATCATTGTCGCAGGGAATTTCGGTTGATTCGAATATTTGTTATAGTGACCACATCTTAGAAGCTTTAATTATGTAATTCAGTTATTTGTTGAGATTAATAGATTTAAATTATGTTTTGTAGACATAAAAGTGAGACTAAAAGAAGTTATAACTCTGGTTTTTCATCCTTGTTAATGAAATTCCATGCCACACCAACATTTAAATGATTATTTTACAACAGTCGTAAAATGTGCCAGAATAATGGTAGAATTTCGCCAAAGCGAAAAAGAGTTTTGAGAAGATAATTTTAGAAGCTTATTCTATTCTGCTGTCATTGTGCAACATGAAACTTATCGTCGGTTACTTTTTTACAGTACCATCAAAATTTGATGTTTCTACAAATGCTGGAATCCAAAGTGTAATTCGTTTTTTTATACCCTTTAGATGTCCAGAATATACTAATTCATTCTTACGTCCCAGGTATATCATAGAAAAATAGACGATGCTAAAATTTGTCAGATTGGTCAATTCATTAAACACAATTTTTTGTCTTTTAATATTCGACATTAGGTGAGTATTAAGCGAAAACTTATTTGAAAATCCTCATAAGATGTAAAAAATTTGCATTTTCCAGCTAACAAGAAATAGTTCTCTTCTTTATTGACCTAGACAGACATGAGCCGACACATTTGTATGAAATGAGAAAATCAAATAAAAAAATGGTTTTGACTGCTGAATATTCAATTTTTATTCCGTTTGAAAAATCTTGACGATCTGGATTAGAGAAATTGCTTTTTCAGATCATTGCCTTAATTTCCCAGAGAAGATTAGAATATAAACTATTATATCAAAATTGTAAACATATTTTCTTCAACTTTTTATATTCTAACCTGCTCTTGGCGTGGCGAAAAGATAATTGGGCTTATATTTGTGTGAAGAGAGAAAAGCAAGTTTAATAAAATACTCTTATTCACATATTGAACGATTATTTTAAAAAAATACACTCATGTCCCCAAATGAAAGATAATAAAAGTTCCGGCAAATAAAGGATCAGAAGCAAAAAAAAAAAAACGTTACTTATTCATAAAGCGCATTTATTAAACAAAATATGAAGAAAAGAAAAGATGGCTTTTGTACAATTCATTCATAAAAACTACAAATTTTATTCTCTGGAGCACATACAAAATTTAACTCTGTTCCAAAAACTTTATTTCAGTGTTAGTATAATATTTAATGATATTGCAAGTTTATCAGGCAATGAAATGTAATCCATATAATGTCTAGGCATCTTGTATATCAAATTAGCGAACTTATTTAGGGGAATATATTTTCCTTAAATCCACTCGCCATACAAAACTCCCTAAAGTTCCAGTACACATATAGGAGATAACTGATAGGCTAAAACTTTTCTGTCAAACGTGTTCTACATATGATCTATCGGTTTAAGTCAGGTGAGAATGTTGGCCATTTTATATGGGTAATGAAAATTTAAAAATTCATTTGCGATGTTTGCACTGTGAGGAAGGGCGTTGCAATACAAAAATATTTAAAGATTTGCCCTTTTAAAGATTTGTTCTGGAGCTCAGGATAACTCCACTCTAAACGAGCAATCATGTATCAGTGTAACAGTAACAATAAAAGTTACTCTCTTGGTAGTATCTGGGTTTCTACAAATAAAAGTTGAACGTTAATCAGATTGCGAGCTGAACCTAGACTCATCAGAAAACCTCATACGAACCCAGTGATGATATCCATATTGCATATCCTCTAATCGGGGATACCCACTGTTGATAATGAGTTGCTGTGATTTGGATACCTCTGACAGGCCTGCGAGTAAATAAACCAATATTTCCTAAACGTTCTGTACAGGGTTTACTTTAAAGATGTCCTACACATGACTAAAGATAGTTGATAAGAGGGTTTTGATGCTTTAATCTGACTGTTCTTTTTTTCTCTCTTTTGGTAATTACAGCCGAATACTGTTAGTCATTCGATATTGTATGCTTTAATGTCTCCAGACATTTTCTTCATCTTGGAATCGTTGACAAACCCCGGAGAGGACAGTTTGGGCGATTCAAAATTCTTAGGCTTCTTCTGTCCGAGTATACGCTCATTCCAGACGACCAATAATTCTACCAAATAAAAAAAAATCCTCCGCATGTATCCTTTGAGTCATAACTATTCTGCTGTGACACTGAGAGGCTTACAGAATGCTAGTGGACCATTTTAATTCTTTGCCATCATTCTTAATATGCCCTTCTATTACATGCTCGTTACTGCAACGTATTATAGACATCATCCGCTGTTATCCTGTTAACTGTAGATTATTCTTGACGATGTATGTTATAATTACACAAGTGAAATTCTCTTTTAATTTCGACTTATTGTGTGATAAATCGAATGATATTCATAATTTAAGTAATTTTCAATCATCCTTAATTTCTGGTGAGAAGTGTAAGGGAGATAAAAGTATGCTTGGTTGCAATGGGAAGGGAAAAATGAGTCAATTTTACTTGAATAAAGAAATGTGAAATCTTTGATTTGGAATAATTAACTAATTTTCTTTAAATTCAATTTTTATAGTGTTAATTAATTATTAATTGAAACCTAAAATTTATTTTAAATTGTAGATTGTTAACCAAACAAATCTTTAACATTAGAATTTCTTTTTTTAAAAAAGGGGAGCTTTTTATTTTTATGATAGCATTACTGTATTCAGTGCCAGAATTTCAAGTTTTCTTTTAGATTCATAAGCTAACTGTAAAAGAAAATTGCATTTTATGTAAATATGTTGGTTGTTTCCTTATAATTTTAAATAATCTGGCAAAATAGATATTTATTTTGCTTTAATTCATGAACACCACATTTTGAAATTAGCATGAATGATATTTAGCAAGAGACATCGAAGTTTTGGATTATTTTAAGATGAAAATATCAGCAATGACTTTCCTTTAATATCAGCTGGGGAATATTTGAACTATGAAAATGGATTTTAAGAAGTATCGAGTCTTTGTCGGTTCTTACATCGAGATTATATTTCCAGTTTAATGTACTCTGCATAATACAACAGATGATTTTCTTATTTATTAAATATTTTTCTTCTTTAAATACTCAATTTTATAAAGAGAAAATATTTCCTTTTACCTTTTAAAATAATAAGCTTTATTATTTTAGTTTTTTTATTTATTGCTTTAATTTTAAACACTATTATTTTAGAATTTGATAAAAGTATATTTATTAACAATTTGTATTTATTTCAATTGCTAATTTAAAATTTTTTAAACTCCTTTAAGGTATTTAAAAAGGATTTTTAAACATCTTTTCGACTGAAGCTCAAAATCAAACTTTAATTCATCACGAGACTTTTTTAACATTCGGCTTTAAGGACGTGAATAAAAATAATTTTAGGTTTCTGATGCTTGCTTTCATTTTTAGTGATCAGGAAATAGTTTCAGATACATATGAAGTGCTTTATTCTTTTATTTTTAACTGTTATTTAGTTAGTCATTGAATGCAGAATTCAAATTGGAAGCTGAAAGGAATTAAAAATAGTCACACTCATTGATTCTATTTTATTAAGTTTTAATGACTAGAATTTTTAAATTGATTATTCTCTTTCTTTATATTGAATGAAATATTTTACTCGAAAAACTTGAATGAAAGTTCATTTGAAAACTATGAAATTTATTTTGCTTACTAATTAGTTGAAGTATTTTGCAACTTGAATTGAAAAATGGAGCTCATTTTATCCTAATTATCTAAATATCAAAAAAAAATCTGTGTTAATTTTATCGAAGAATATTTTCAAAGGAAATTCTATACAAATACACTTTAATAACAGCATAATTAATATCATCTCTTCCGTATAATTAAAACAACAAATAAATAAACAATGGAATACCGAAAATTATTCTGCTTTTCTTATTGTTGACATTTTTATAAATGGAAAATTCCATCCTTTGAATTCCAAAGAAAAAATTATTTCCTATAAATTAAATAGCTTCCCTTTGTTGCCGGAGTTCATAAGTCAGGTTTTCAAATAATCCTATTTTTCTGTCGGTTTTTTTTCGCAATTATTTTATTTACCATTTGTTTTGTTCTTTAGTTACTCGATTAATGATTATTTAGTTATTTTTCAATTTATTACAACACTGTATTGTCAAATTATTTGTAAAAAATACCGATTTAAAAATCCTTTTACTAATTTCGAATTTAACGAGTTTTTAATTTTAGTTATTTTTTCTTGTTTTAGGTTGCATGTTTAATGTGATTCTATTGGTCCATTCTACAGTCACATAATCATTGGTGAACAAAGATTCTGTAAACTTCTTTTTCTTGAATCAGGTCAGCATATTTATTTCATCGACATTTTTAATTTTAAATTAAATAATTTAAAAATAATGTCAAATATTGATGAAAAATAATTATTTAAATTAATTTATTGAAAAGGGAAAAATGCAATGACAATTTAAAAACAAAGCTATATGTTTGTAATTTTAAACCTGGGATTAAAAAAGTACATCAAATTTAATGTTAGAAAATGATCAATCGGTCTGTATATAATATTAAAAAAATCTCATTTTAATCTAAAAATCTTGTAGCCCTCAGTTTATAAGATTTTAAATTTGATAATAAGGGAAAAGGATTTTTAAGATACAGCTCAAATGGTAACAGATGCATATAGCAATTGGAGCGATGTGCAGTGTTTTCCAAGTTTCCGAATTGACCATACATTTCTCCGTATTTATTGAATTTTTCTAAGTCAGTAAATTTTCAGAAATTTTAGATACAGAATGGAATAAAAAATAAATAACAGAATAATACTTAATAATCTCATGCATGATTCAGTTACCTTCTCAAGGAGAGAAATTTTAGTCGACCTTATTTTGCTTTCTGCAAGAAAACTTCATTGAAATTATTTTTCAATAAAACTCCTCAATGAAATAGAAATGTTACATTTCGTTTTCTTTTCTGTTAGATGTCACTTTTCATCTCAAATAAGGAATTGTCCTCTCACTACATACATGTATGCTTCAGATTTCCCGCATCTGATAGAGTGAGAAAGAAACGAATAAAATAAAAGATCACTGAAATTATGTAATATTCCCAATTGCATCCATATGGTATTTAGAATTCTAGTATTTGGGGCCTTAAGTTGCTAAATATATTCGGATCTAGTATTTATATTTCTAACATTTGGGACTTTAAGGTGCTAAAGGTATCCGAATATAGAGATTTCATTCTGAACTTTATTTTCTGTGATTTGAATTTCAGAAGCCTTTGGTTGTTGTACTAGACCGTTCAGGTTTTATTTGCTAGTAATTAGTTAAAATACCTCAAGTCGAGTACAGTTTTCAGTGTTTTTTTCCATATGCGTCAGGATTATTTCTGTTCTTAAAAGTTTTTTTCCATTTTTAAATTGACATTTGTTTGATTTCATAATAGCCGCATAATGCTAAAATGCATGGATATTCCAAGAGATGTAATTCAATTATAAAATTCATCATTTTAAACTATAAATTTCACTTTTTGGCACCTGAACCTAAGTATAGAAAATTTTATTGCAGTCAGAATCAGATGTTTAAAAATTTTATTCAGAGCATTTGTTCATCAAAGAGCTTGATGTTTGAATGAAATCATTGCATATTATAAGTTATTTGCAGTATTAATGATTTTGATGTTAAGAGTTTTTAGCATTAAACATCAGCTCCAAATAGGTTATAATAACATAAATTCTTAAAATGCATTAGCAAATTCTATGTTTATCATTTTCTTTGTCTTTATCTTTACTTATAATAAAGCACGATGTGTGTGTGTGTGTTGGCGCTGTACAGGCCCGACCGTTCAACCTAGAGCTACCAAATTTGGTATATGTATACCTTGGAAGCCAGGAATATGCACCTCGGAGCCTTTTTTGAATTTTTAATTAAAATTTTAATTAATTAAAAAATAAGCCAAATTTTAACGTTTTTTCACTATAATTTCTGAAAATATTACAGCACAAAATTGATTTTTGCATCACGTTAAAGTTCAAAAAATTAGCTTTTCAATGATACTAATGTTTTGACCTACAAATTAAAACTCTATTTTTAATGAATTTTTAAACATTTAATTTAATTGGGTTTTTTTACAATTTATTTCGCAAAAAATAAATAAATAAAATTTTATCTTCTCGAGGATCTCAAAAAAATCAGCTTTTAATAAAATGTTGCCATCACATTTTCAGAAGTTCTGATTTAAAAAAAATTAATTACTACCAAAAATAAAACAGAAAAATACAATTTTCATCAAGTGATTATATGAAATGAAACAAATAGGAAATGTGATATTTTTTAAACTGTAAATGCAAGAGAAAATTTTTCTTGATCGTTTGTAATATCAAAATTAACAATTCCATGATCAAGTAAATAAAAACACAAAGTAAAAATATATTCCAAAAGTGCGACAGTTAAAACTGAAATTTTTTTTTAGAAAAGTACCAAACGATAATCTTCTGAGAGCGAGATTAATTATTTAAAAGCAAGAAATCTTAAACGAACTTTGAAAATGACGTCATTTCAAATAAACGACGAACAAAAAGCAATTGATAATCAGTAGTAGTAAAATATTTTTGCATTCTTTTTTTTTTTAATTTTTAAAACAATAAGACATGTTTTGAATTGTTACTTTTACTTATGTGAAGAAGATATTTTGAGTGAAATCAAAGAATTCGCCTTCGTGATTGTAATTTATCACCACATTTTAAAGAATCATGTGAAATAAGAACGCATTTTCTTTCAACGAAGTAATGTAATATTAAATCTATACTGGTAAAAGTAGGTCAGCTATTTGAAAACGCATCTTCTTTCAAACAAGCATACGTAATAATTAACAAAGCAAAATTTGTAAAAGAAGATAGAAATGCTTATTTATTTATTTAGAAGTTGAAATATTTAGAATATTTTACAAATATGAATCTATAAGACCAAAGAAATTTAAACAATTTTTTGAAATATATTTATAAACCTTAAAAAATATTATTGAGAGCATTTATATACATCTAAAAATAAAATTAAAAACTGAAGGTTTCAATTAACCTGTGAAATTTTTGATGAATAATTCCTTGAGATCTTATAAATTATAAAAATAATTTATAATGTTTCAATTTCTGTATTGAACATAAAACTTCGATGTCGGACTATTCTGCTTTCAGTTCTTAGTTTTATTTAAAGACATGCTTCGATTGAGTAAAGAGGTCTTTATATTAATTGAAGTTTCATCATTTTCAATTTAATTTTAAAATGAATTTTACGTGCACTGATAGACTCTCAGAGAGAGATGCGGAGTTCAAAGATAGGACTGTTTAAGGTCTACATAAGAGTATAAGTGAATTATATGACTATTCGAAATTTGAAGCTTAAAAATATTTTGCTGAAAAACTTATTATTAGACCAAGTTATATGAAAAATGATTTAACTCTTTAGTCGGCATTAATATTGGCAAACCGACTGGTCGCCAAAAGCGGCTAGTATTAAATAGAACACATATATTCGGAACTTCATCAACTTATAATGATATTGAGATAGCTTAAATGTTAACCATTCAAATCACAAAAAAATATCAATGTGAAGGAGCTATGGAGAAACAAACTGAATAATAATTAGGAAACAAATCACGAGAATAAGGTGACTTTGAACAAAGCCAGCTCAATTTGTTGTAAAGAATCCTGACATGCTGATTATCATTTCTAAAATCAGACATTTCGATATTCAAGAATTTTACATGGTTTTAAAAGACTCCATTATTATAAGCTGAGAAAATAATATTTGCTTGTAATAAAACTATCTTATACTATTTTCTAAAATGATAGTATGACTTCTAAAGAGGAACTTGAAATCAAATAAAATTATAAATTATCTGAGACAGCAACAACAAGAAATGTGAAATGCAAAAGTGTTGAAAATTATAAATTAATTTTATAATAAATAGACTATCTATAGCTATTAATGATTTAAACACAATTCATTTTTGGAAATTTTTATTAATAAAGTTAATTATTATTAATAAGGAATTATTAACAATAATTATTTTATGCAATAATTACTTCACGAAGTGTATGCTTACTTCTATCATTATGTTCCGTAGAAGATTTTGATTTTATTTGCTAAACATCCATCTGAAATGCAGGAACTTGTTTACTAGTTTCATAATTCAATTTTGACAATAATTAGAAACCTCAAGGTTTACTTATCAGGATTTTTAATTATCCGATTAAGATTTTCCGATATCATTGAAAACTATTATGACCTTTTGAAACGTGGCTGAAATTATTTCAGAAGAAACGTTTGATAAGTAAATGGTAGGAATTAATTCTTAAAGGGGACCAAGTCAGAGGTATATTCCTTTAAGTTATTAACTGCTAACATACATTTCTGATGTAAGAAACAGTCAATATTAAGTTTTGAAGATCACTTTTCAGCTCCTAGCTTCTACACAATTGCAATTATCGAAAAATTTTAGTAACACATGTTTTTAACTAGGCGATAATTTGGCTAAATATATTTATTTTTCTATCTTCAATATTAAGAAAGTTACAGCGAAATGAAAATTGCAACCATTTATCATCCATTTTGAATTGAATGGACTATTAAAAAACTCTTCTGCGAGTTTTACAATTATAACAACATATGAGCCACAAAATTACTCCAATTAGCCTGTTAGTATGATAACATGGACAAAGTGTTATATATACATATATATATTTCAGAAGTCTTCTCATGACAATTATTTCAGTTAGTAACATTCCTATAAGAATCTGCCTATAATTAGGGGAAGCATGACTACATAATTGCAATTTACAAAGATTGACATGTGTCCATGCTAATTTGGGTTTTTATTCGCTAGGTCTAGTCACACTAATGAGTCAAGTGGTGAAGGAGTTTATATTTTTTTAAGCGGCTTTGGAACTCCCAGACAGAAGTTTTAATTCAGCATACGGGGGTTGAGTGTCCTTCCTTAAGAACATTCTGAAGAATATGGGTCATATTCCTTTGTTACTTGACGGATGATCAGAAACCTTTAAAAAGTTTCGGTTCTCTTACAGAGAACGAGTTTTTAACGAAATGTACATAAGCAAACTAGTTTTTTAAATAGTTTGCATATGTACAAGCGAGTTTAGAACACAACAGGAAGGAATAGAGAACATATTGATTTTTCTCTTAGCTCTTCTTTGTTAGAATATGTCACACGTTACCCTATTAGGTGACTGGAGAGATACTTAATCTAGTAAATTCTATTGTCTAAAGTCAAAGAAAAGTTTTCATCTTTGATATCAAAAAGACAATCGTCCGTTTTAATATAATGAGTTACTATTTAAGATTACATTAAAGTTGTTTTTAGCTAAAATTTTGACATTAAGACGATTAAGATATATTTGCTTTAAATCAGAGGAGCTCACGGATTTCAAAAGACGTTTGATTTCTCGGACATTTAATTTTGTCCTTAACCTTTTAGCTTATTTTCCATCAAATCAGAGTGACAATTTTTCATTTGTTATGAGATAATATGAATAATTTATCGTTTTTCATGGAAGAGATCAAATATCGCGTCAGTTTTTAGGTATACAGTTACAATTTCATTTCAGCTTTAATATTTAACATTGTAGATATCAGTGGGTGGAATTTTAGCTGTTTATTTAGATCTCTATTACCTTACGAAAAGCATCACTTAATAAACTCACAAGATTCTCGTAAAATTGTAGTTTTTCGATTTAGGGCAACCTTCTGTGCTGTATATTGTGAATTATGGCACTTTACAAGCCTGCTGACATTGAATTTAGCCTGTTGAGTTTCTTGTCTTTTTTCAGCAGAGTCAACCTAAGGCCAAATCTGCGACTTAAATACTCATACGTCACATTATTTTCTGGGGGCAGTGTCTTAACCTAGGGTTTGCGCCTCTTCTTGTGATCTGGGATGAGACATAGTACCCGGGTTCGAGTCCTGTGTCAACCTGCCAACAAGGCATCATCATCATGAGTCACATTCGCTTGCACAGCCCCTTTTTACAAGGGGGCACATACACACACCTCACAGATAGAACACAGAAGAAGGACAACTATTTCCTAACTGGAGATACCCATATCATAGAAAAGACGCGTTACCCCTATGCCAAACGTCGGTAAGGAAGCCTTCTTTCAAGCGAATATGCAAGAAATCGCTAAAATGTAAGCATTTGAGTAAGATGGATTGTTATTATTGGTGAATTTAGAGTCAAAATTTGTTTAAAGCGATGAACATCAGCGTCTAAAACGCTCTTTTGCACTGCATTTAATTTAAATATTATACTTTTAATATAGTGTGAAGTTAAAAATTATGAATGCACCGAATGTCAAACTTTAATTAGTTGCATCAACACTGTATTATATAAAAGTTTGGATGAATGGGAGTTGAGGACCAATAGGACCGAATCAGCAACGTTAGTGTTTGAAGCCGATTAACGTAACCACTATACAAAAGTAATTGTTTGTATACGGTAGATATTATTTGGCATATGAAGTTTTCACCGCAAGAGTAATAGATTAAACATATCATATTTCTCTAAAAATACTTTAAAAATGGAGTATGGGGTAGGAATGGAATGTCATTGTGGAGGTTCAAATTCCGTCAGAAATGCAAATTGGTAAAATAAGTACAGAAATTAGAAGTAAGAAAATTTGCCTTTTTTCTTTTTTTTTCCAAAGCGAATGTATTATGAAGTAGTATTTTTGAGATTTCCGTAGGCAGTGGAATGCAATGGAGACATGCAATCGTTGAAGACATATGTATGATTTATAAGCTTTCCTAAGAAAGAAAAATTAGTAATCGTAAAGTATATCGGGATTCTTTGATTAGACTTTGGTTTTTCTTAATTCTCTTGATTGTATAGATTAACTTATTACAGAATTCACTCTTAATGATTGATTAAATTTTAAATTAACAATTAATTTAAATACGCTAGAGAGAAATAGTCTTTTTAATTTTAAACAATATAATCCAGTAATAATTTACTAAATAATTAGAATTTCATTTGAATCAAATAAAAAAAATATCATGCCTTCTTAGTCTTCTTGATCAATTCAATTATTTTGTCTCATTTTAAATTGCGAAATAAAGAAATTTTAATAATTTTTTGAACTATTTTATTTGCAGGATGAAAGAATAGCTGTGCAACAACACGAAAAGCTTTCATCGTTCCTTATCCTCCATTTCCGGCTATCAATGTATGCAGTATTTGTGTCTACTTCATGATCATGATGTGACGAAAATGCGACTACTCTACAATGCGTTTATTCCCATCAGAAATCACGCCCTCTTATCATGCTACTGTGATATATTCATACGGAAAACTGTAATAAAGAATGAAATAAAGTATATGTCTTAAATAAATAGGCGTACTTTTATTGGCTGGAATAACATTAAAATTTCCTAATGAGTAATTTGACAAATAATATACTTTTAATTAATAACCTCGAAATGAATAAAAAGAAATCTAACAATTAAAGTTTATAAAGTTTTCTTTCTATCACTTGTAATTATTTAAAGTCATAAAGTTTTAATGCCATCTTCTTTGCATTTTTTGTATAATCCGTCCAAAGCCACAAGGGCAGCTTAGAATATTTTAGAAATGTTTTAGGGTTGTTTATTTAATATTTAAAATATAAAGACTGCATTTTTAGTATTCAATCTAATGACATTTTTTCTTCTCTTTAAATCTGAATTCTTAAACTTAGTACGGAAGCAGTTTTCGTAACATTTCCATGAAAATCAACTTATATTCTTTTATTTTTTTCATGAATGCATCAATAGGGGTAGATTTGTGCTGAGAATGAGTTTTCAGCAATAAAGTCACAACAGTACATTGACAAAATGGGTACTTAGCATATATATATATATATATAGATAGATATAGATATAGATATATAGATATAGATGTAGATATATATATGCACATACATACATACAAAGAGAACAAAATCTTTGCTGAAGTCAGTTAGGCAAACCTAAATTTCATTACGGTCACAATGTTTGCTGTTACTAATAGCACTTGAATATGGACAAGCCCCTTGCTGATACAACAGCAGATTTAAGCCGAAAGGAGCGTCCCTTGCTTTTGAAGTAGCGCCAATTAGGGCCAAGAGTACGACTTAGCTACACACTCACCACATTTGCTTGTACAGCCCCTTTTTACAGGAGCGCACATTCACAATCTCACAGATAGCACATAGAAAATCAGGCATACCCGAACCGGGATTCGAACCCGGGACTCCCAGAACACGAAAACGACGCGCTACCTTTGTACCAGAAACTCGGTGGGTCACAGTGTATTACCATTTATCTCTTGTTAAGTTATTTTATATTGTTGCGAAAACTTTTCTGAATCGAACCGCAGGCCTCGGCGCCGGATGGCAAGCACTACTTTTTCAAGTTTTCTTTTAATTGTAAGGTATGGTCTCTTTACTTTATTTTTTGTTGTTATCGATGCATTCAAAAACTAGAATCGATTTCTGAGCTGACGGTTTTTTCTTGTTACCTTTGATTTCGATTCAGAAAAATATAAAACCGTTTTTTTAAAATTATGTTTTCGGATAACAATTTGAAGTCTTTAAGTATAAAAATGATTACTCACAGATTTTCACTTTATGATAAATATTTTTGCTTATTTTTTACTAAGATCCTTAAAATTAGTTCACAATGATTTTCGATGATGAAAAGGAATATTTTCCTTTGGAAAGCAAGAAAATTTATCCTTCAATCCACGACTCGTTTACATGTGACATCTTCAAAGGATAAATAGATTTAAAAATAACTCATGATAATGCTTATTTTAAATAATAAATTGTTACCGAAGAGTTTTAGGGTAAAACAATTACGCTTTAAAATTATTTATCGAAAGGATTCTAAAAATGTGTGGAATTCTCTATATCTCTCGATTTTCAAACAGTTTTAACCATATTTTATATTATTTACACTGTACAGTATTTGCTTGTATTAATTGTATGAAATTGTGCTACCGAAAGCTATTGGAGCTAAAATCAGCTGGGATGAAGGTAAACGCAGTTAATAGAAACAGTTCCAAAACCTTATTTATTTTGAGAAAAGAATTTTATAAATCCAAATTTTAAATATTATAATTATACAAATGCTACCAATTATTAAAATGTAAAAAATTATTAGTTAAGGAATTCCCGGGACTCAAATTTTGAATCATTAATTGGATTAAATAATGAGGTTTCTAAATTTTACGAATTTTTCACTATTTCCTTTGAATTTCGTCAAAAGTTTCTTCAAAGTGTAAAGTGTTTTTCATCTCTTCTCCACTGCAAAACGCAAAATTTTGATGCAACGAAATGCAATTTTTTTTTTATTAAAATGCATTAGACAATTTAAAATCGTAATTTTATGCTTAACA
Source organism: Argiope argentata (assembly GCA_026289955.1). Taxonomy (NCBI): domain Eukaryota; kingdom Metazoa; phylum Arthropoda; class Arachnida; order Araneae; family Araneidae; genus Argiope; species Argiope argentata. Next base: position 4,953,248 of record JAOUZG010035355.1, on the reverse strand, counting down.
ATACCTTCGTGAAATCTCTCTCTAAATTATTTTTCTTGTTATCGAAGAAACTGTTCTTGTAAATTTATTTTTTAAATCTTTTCAAAAATTGAAATTGCATTCATCTTGTGTTCATGAGAAATGATATCCTGAAAATCGATTTTTAGCGCACAATCGAAAAGTGTGCATATTTTCAGATGCATGTCAAATCTAAACCTTTGCACGTTGAGAATACATTCCAATATCATATTTCTCACTCTTCCCTAAAACATTTCGTGATTTTAATTTTTTTTAAAAATCGAAAATACAGAATATTTTATGCCGTCTTTGATGTTAGAAATACGGACAATCAAAACCTTTGTCATCTTAATTTTGAAAATGATATGAACTGTAGAACCAGACAAAAAATCACTTACCTAATAGTATGTAGAGCCCCCACTTGCACGTAGAACCGCAAAACGTGGCTCTCATAAGAAATGAAATACTGGAGCCAATTTACAAAAAACAACATACTGGAGCCAATTTACATTACATCATCATTCATTCTTCAAAATAGACCGCACATCCTTAGCAGTGCAATGTCGTGGTCATATTTTTTGAACAGGACAGTACAAAGAATAAATAGATATTCTTATAATATTCAAGTCTTGCGATTTAGATGATCAATGGAAACTCTGAAATCAAAATAGCATTCCTGAGTCCACCCAATAACAATTATCGATGGGCGCGAGGCTCATAATCCTATTGTAATTCTCATCATTCATCGATATACACGCTAGGTATGAATGGGTGAAGGCGAACGAACATGTTGCTTAAATACCTGCCATTTGTCAAAACCATTTTTTGACATATCAGAGGTCCCATAACACGATAATCATTTGGATATGTCCTACACTATCCAAGTGGATTCATCAAACTTTCCCCTACGGAATAGTCTCTGTGCTCCCATTCATCCATCCGTCCAATATAACTTGAAATGAGATTCCTCAGATAAGACATAGTGTTTCCAGTTCAATAAGACGTAAAGGTTTTTTGCCTTGCAATGAATGGCTTCAAATTAATGTTGATAAAGCGGCCAATTGAAAAATTCACACGCAGAAACTTTTTGACATTTCAGCTTTGAAATAGGCGGCAATTTTAGGAACTGTTACACGTATCTTTCATCTAAGGATTCTTGAACGTCATGGATGATCTCGTTCTTTGAGGATCTTTTAATGGCAGCACTGATCTTATCCGACGAAACATCTAAGATATTAGATGTTTTGTAGGATATTCGATTTTCGTGAAATAATCACGAAACTGGCAGGCTCGAAAATCTAAATTTTATTATTACCTAGAAACTACTTCAACCACATCCAGTGTATCAATTTTAATGTCATGTTCAAAATATCTTAATGAGACGTTGTAGGAACAAATGTAAATCTGATAGGTTTATTTCAGACAATTAATCATTTTTGTAGATTCTATTGACCACATCAGGTTGCGTTGATTGGTTACAAATCATATACATGCCGTTACTAGTTTTTCTAGTTCTTTAGATTAACAGATCTTTAGATGAATGCAATTACTATTTTCTGGTTTTATTTTCAATCATTTTATTTAGTTCGAGACTATCTTTGCATGTTTCTCCTTAGTGCCTTTAGCCCACTGGCTCAGAAACAAAACATTCGTTATTGTAAATACATATTAACTTGTAGATACTATCTATCAAATTTTATAAAAGTATGGTAAAAATACATCTTTTTAAAAGTACAGAAAGTTTCAGTTTATTAATTTATTTCAACCAGTTCTAAAGTGCCTTACTTTTATAATGATATATCGATTAATTTATTCTGAATTTCGTTTGAAAAATGTCTTTTTACAGTACTTCACTTCATTTCCTAGATGCTATGATGTTTAGAAGTATTTTTAAATAAGTTTATCTGTTGTTAAAGTTTGCTAGATTGTATCTGGAATTTCTTTTTAATGACAAAAAAAGCTTTAATTTAAATCAATATTTCAAGGCGAATCCCATGAGACTTATAAGCAGCAACAGTTGGGAAATTCTAACTATATTTAAAGAATATATTTTAAACAAAAAGATAATATGGTGTTGAGTTTGTTATGATGAAATTGCTACAGAACACGGTCTTCTGAGACTAATTGTAAAATTTGAGAATACTGAAAACTTCGTAAGTAATATTTTTGAAATACTAACTATTGCAAAACTTGTTATGACTTACTATTTCACAATCAATTTGTTAAAAAGCTTCTCTTAAGCATAAATGTTAGCATTTACTGTTGTATAAAAACTGTAAAAAACACAACATTTTCTATTTTAATACTCTTAATGGCCTTTCAATTAAACTTTATAACTGAGATGATAATTTTAATTATCTTAAATATTGACATCAAATAAGTTTATTTCAAAATACTAATCATAGCTCGCATAACTTTGTTATAAGTCCTTAAGATAAGTTTGGAGGTGTTCTTTAAACTTCTCTAAA
>JAOUZG010035355.1:4940502-4950683 GCA_026289955.1 Argiope argentata | reverse complement strand
GTATATATATATATATATATATATAAATCTTCCTGAATATTGAAAGGAGTACTTTTAAAATTCCTGTTAATATAATGAAAACACATATTATGCTGTCTTTACTTCACAAAAATTCTTATATAAATGTACAATTTTCGAATTTTGAGCTATTTTATTTATTTCGTTAAAAAGTTCTAGATTTTTTAAGAAATTTTAAATTTGAATTTTGTTAAATTTATATTTTGGCCATAATATTCTATAAAACAGAGCAAGACTAAGGAACTTGTCCTCCCAGCTTTCAGAGCTTAACAGTACACCAAATAATTGATTTTGTTATTTTAATGTATGTGAAAACTAATATTATTTAGCAATGAAAGATAAAAATCTTATGAGCAACACTTTTTATAATAACAATATTTAGGTAAAAGCATATTCTGCTCTAGAGAATCATAAGCTGAAAAAAAATTAAGTTGCTGTTTCAAAATTGACAAATACTCGAAGCAAATATGTGGACCCAAAAGTATGGAAAACGAAGATTCTGCAACCCCACTGTTACTACAAAGTTTAACAGTTCATAAAGTTTAGTTGTATTAATGTTCCATTTGAAAGCAATACTCTGGCTAATTTTAGATGAGCCTCGTAATTTTGAGCCGCAGTCAGATGACAGAGATGACACCTGAGCTGGCAGCTCCCCCTCTAAACCACACCGCATCAGCGGGAGAATGTTTGGCCAAGGTGTTAAGCATGTACCAGTCCCGCTTATTCGACGGTTGTTCGGTAGAATCGTATATCGAACCCGAAACCCTCAAGTTCCAAAGCTCTTCGGGGCTGGAGATAATTGTACAAAGAATTATTATTGTTGTTATTTTGATGATAAAAAATTGCATCTTATTAATTCTGAATCATTCGCAATTAGAAAATTCAAATTCATGTAAGAATTAATTTATAAAAAATGGTTTTTAATGCTCATGAACTTGTAAATTTTGTTATGAATAGAAAACGCTTTTTCTAATTTGCTAAGAGAATTAATAACCCCTAAACTACGGAAATGAATAAATAATCTGAGAATATATTGAAAATCCCACATAGCATTAAAGCAAATTTAGTGTGTGAAAGCATTTCCATGAGAAATGGATAACCTAGAAGAAATCAAGTGGAAAGCATAAGAACTCATACATCTAGCAAAAGAGAAATCCAAAACAGTTTTCAACAACCAAAATATTAACAAACAGCATAGCAATATATTTATATATATATATATTATGAAAAACAAACTACACGCTAAAAATACAGGATAAAATTTTTTGTAACGAAATAATTTTATGTTAATGCTCAAAAATATAAATTTAAATTATTTCTTGTAAAAATACGTCAATTCTACCTAATATTAGTTGTTACTTTATGAATTTTTATTTTCAGTTGTTTATTTCATGTATTTTTGTAATGAAATATAAACATTAATAAAAAGTATTTTGAAAAAGAATTTTTTCTGTCTTGAATTTAGCAACAATATGTAAGCAAAAATCGACAAAATAATTAATTTTTCTATTAAAAGTATATTTTATTCATATGAAAAATATACATTTGTTTTATTATGATACAAATATTTACCAAGTAGCTAGGTGGAATCCAACAATGGTATTTTTATTCAAAACTATTGTTCGAATTTTTTTAGAAACACAGTTTCGTAAACTTTATCTCCTCATTTATCTCTTTATTTTTAATTAATAATTAAAATTTACTATCTAGAAACTCATTCTAAAATATATATGATGCAATGTATTAATATTTTTATATGAAATCCATGATTTACAAATATAAACGCAAACAATTCAAAACTTTTCGTATATTTTCAAGCACGCTTTTTTCCTATTTTCAGAGCAATGCTTTTGCGATAGTATTTCTAATGAAATTCCATAAACATTAAACGTTGCTTATTTAATTCTATTAAATACATACAATTTAACAGCCGATGTATAAAGCAAAATATTTGACATTATATAAGATCAGTTTCAATTTGAAGAGTGACAACTAAAAGATCATATGAAATATTCATCAGCATTTTGCCAATAACAAAAAAAAAAACCACTCTTGATTCACAATGGTATTTATAAAGAGAAAAATGTGTGTCTATGCTCTTTATAGAAAGCGAGGTTATCTCTGGTCATCAAAAAAATGATGCATTTCTCTCTTGAGAGCCATTTGCGATTACTTTCTGAATGACATAAAAGTTTTTATAATGCTGAAAAAGAAATTTTTACGTCTTTTGTAGGAAAAAAGCATGCTGCAGATAAAAATTCTGTTAAAAATTGATGGAAAATTGTGATAATGACGTAGAACTTTTTTTTAAAATCAAAGAAAAAATGAATAAGGAGGCCTGTTATCTCTCACAGATTTAAAGTCCTTAATACGTAATGCATTATTCATGCCTAACTACGAATCAAAGTTCTGTATCCTAACTGACAAAAAATACTCAGCATTCAGGATGAGCGAAGGATATTTTTTTTCTATAAATTTGTTTATGGTTAATCTCTTTATTTTTTTTCAAAGTGATATAACATAGAAATTTATTTAACTATTATAACCCTCTTTATATTAGTAATCAACTTTTTAGCAGAAACTAGTGTATTTCGAAATAATTAGATTATATAATGCACATCTTGTATTCTAGATAAATTTTTACCTCACTCGAAATATTTAAGTGCCGTAATGAATGGGTTCCTGAATGTTTGGCTGTTCATAAAGTTATATATTATGTAATATAATTAATCCTTCAGAACATATTTGAATTTCTTGATTGCCACATTGATTTCTTGATTGACATCATATTTCTTTCTAAGATGTTTGTAAATTAGTTGATGCAGTTTTTTTAGTTAAGCAATTGCATAATTTTCAGTTCCTTAAGCTTTTATTTATATGAAAGCAAGATTATTGATTTTAAACATTTATTTATCTTGTTTTTACTGAATTAAAATTAGTATTCTCTACTCGATGTCAAATAAATATATTTTTCATGTTGAAATCTTTCACATAAGTGGCTTTATTTACTAAAAAATTCTTTCAAGGATGAGAAATAAATTATTTTTGCATGTTCTCAGACTGTTTGCAATGCATAACTACTGGGAACAAAGCTTTTGAAATAGAGGTAATTAACTTATATGTAATATATCCTTTCATCGTATGAGGTAAAACTGAGCTGTGACTATAGTTGTTGCTGTTCTCTTGTTACAATTAACAACGGAAGGAAAGGTTATGTAGCTTCTGAAATTAATGAACCCTCAGCACCCGAGGGCGGAAGTCTGATTTATAGCTCACACACGTCACAAACTGGGTTTTACTAGGTGAACTTAATTCCTGCCTTTCATTCATTCACCACAAGTCGTAATTTAAATTTTGAGCAGAAACCGTTCACCTCTGAGCCAGTACCCCCCCCCCCCCGTGGTATTAGTCTCGCCATGGAGGACTTTGTGACCACGACAGATTTAACATCTACACTGAGAGTCTTTGGCTGGATGGTTCGAACTTGCAGCCCAAGGGATGAGTAACCAGTGTCCTACCAACCAGGATATCTCAATGAAAAGGAAAAGCTTTTTTTAGAAGTGATATAATTTTTAATGTTAAAAATTATTTAATAAGACCACGAATAAATGAGTTTGAAATTAACAACCATTTCTTTATGGAGTCTAAGAAAGAATCTTAATTGCTTATAATCGAGATCACAGAATCAACTAAATTAAGTTTGAAGAATTTTTGATGTAAGCTATATTATTCTTTCGACAATTATAAAAAATGTTATCTTAACAAACCACTTTATAAGATATATATGTATTTTTTATGTTTCATTGTACAAATAGTTTTAAATAAATAATTAATTTTATTAAAGTATTAGCAATTAAACAAGTTTAGAGCATTTCCGAGATTTATCCATTATTTGCAAAAATAATTTTTCAATGAATTAAAAAATAAAACAAAGATTATTCTGAAAAGTGTAATAAATATCTCATGTAATTTAAATTGCTCTTTTGACGAACAAACACTTCGTTAACGACAAGTCAACACGACATCAAAAATATGTTGTCTTATCAACTAATGCAACAGAATTAAGTAAAGATCTCAGAAGAGCCTCAGCAACTCATTTCATTAGATTAACTCGTCAGTCGGAGATGATAGAAAAGTACCACGTGACAGCAAACCAATTAAATTCGGTGATGATTAAACCACACTCCCTCGACCCATTCCCAGAGGAATAAATCTTTGTCATAACCGTGACTCCCTGCCTCTTGAAACCGATTCATACTTGTCATTTCAGGAGACATTTCATATTAAAACTTATTTTGCAGTATCCCTTCCCTTTTGAAGGAGCTTCGAGGACATTCCGGCAACGCATCCAATTCGTTTGTGTGAATAACTTGTATTGATTACTGGAGGGATTCACGGTTATTTCGGGTTTCCTTTGTGTTCCGATGGATGCTAGGTACATTGATTTGCTGTTTGCGAAAACTCAATTTTTATCGGCATTGTGCTATTCTGCATCAACAAAATTTTGAATTGTATCTTCAGAGGTGTTTCGTTTGGAGAACTGGAACGAGTAATTTTGATGTGTCTATTGTTTAGTGCTTGAAATGTAATTAAAATGAGTAAAGTGGTTTTTAAAATTGTCTATTAAAACATATTCTCTTTACTTTTCGCTGATATTCATTATTTAAAAGATCATAATCAATTAATGTTTGCAGTATGCATTCATTCTTTGTATGTTATTCTTCATAATCATCATCAATTTTTATTCTTTACAATTAATCTTAGATTTTATGAAAGAATTTTACTTAAAATGTAGCATACGTATTCAAAGACATCGCTACGGACTTCTAAAAAAGCCTTTGCAATAAATGTTTCATTACAATAGATAATAAAAACTGATAATTTTATTTTCTTTAAGTTTGAGTTTGAAGTTTATGCCAAAAGAACCAGATTTTTCAATACTGCACCAAATATACCGTAAAAATATTTTGCTGATATTAAAAAAGGAATACAACATGTAAAAAAGTTGCCACATTATAAATATCAACAAATCAAATAGCAAAAGATTAAAATCATTCAATTTTAGAGTTAAAGAAAAGTATGAACTATTGAAAAATCAAATTTCTTTTAAAAATTTAAAAATATTCAGGGAAGGAAGTTCTGCCATGTAGGCTTATAGTTGACGATACGAAATAATGTAGCTTATGGTGATTAAAAACCGGAAATTCTATCAAAATATGAATGACGGTAAAATCGATTTGACTCGTTGAACAGATTGGACACTGTTCAGCAAACAAAAGGTGTTTCTGATTGAATCATGTACAAATTGGATACTGTTCACCAAAGAAAAGGTGTTTATGAGTGAATCCGATATAAATTGGATACTGTTCACCAAGCAACAGGGATTTATGAGTGAATCGGGTACAAATTGGATACTGTTCACCAAAGAAAAGGTGTTTATGAGTGAATCGGTCACAAATTAGACACTATTCACCAAACGTATAGTGTTTATGAGTGAATCGCGTATAAATTAGACACTATTCAACAGACAAAAAGTGTTTATGAGTGAATCAGATACAAATTGGACACTATTTAACAAACAAAAAGTGTTTATGAGTGAATCAGATACAAATTGGATACTGTTCACCAAGCAACATGTATTTATGAGTGAATCGGGTACAAATTAGATACTGTTCACCATACAAAAGCTGTTTATGAGTGAATTGGGTGCAAATTGGGCACAATTCACCAAACAAAAGGTGTTTATGAATGAATCGGATGCGCCCAGTGCGAAGTCGAATAAATATGAAATCCAGTTCTCTCACCTAGACACAACTGGCCACAAGGTAGTGTTTTGTTCAATGAAGTGCATTTTATTAGATACTTGTAGGTCTCATGATTTTTGCCACAATGAGTGAACGTAATTAGTAATAAATTTCTCCACGGTAAGATAAGGGAGTAATCGTCGTTTATTTTCCTCAAAGTAATGTCATATGATGCCAGTGCCAATAATATTCCGAATTACCCTTAACAAACCTGAAATATTAAATTTTATGTCATTTTTACAAATCTAATCATATTTTAAAAACTTATATCCTAACAATATAAAAGAGTTAGGATAACATATTCTAACTCTGCGATTCATATGTATTACCATTTTAAATCTACTTGCATAGAAGTTCTAACTTTGCTTTGATATTCATTTTGTCTCGTGAAATCATTCATATCTTTAGAAACATACACATTTTACATACAAATCCATACAGATTTTATATGAAAACAGTTCTTACAAATTTTAATGGTTAAATTAATTATTAATTTTAGTTTCCAAAATAACTCTAATATTTCAACATATCCTAACTCTGTGATTCATATTTATTATCATTTTGTTTATACGAGATATTCAATGGAGTAATTTTTGACTTTCTAAAACATAACACTTAATATCTTATTTTTCTTTATACGTAAAAGTTTGTACCTCATCGGCGTATGTTTTTGTAATTTGACACCCAATTGCATAAAAGTTTCTTAAACAATTATTATGATACTTTAAAAGCTAAGTATTACACTAAATTTTTATGCTTATAACACTTATTCTTATGTCTGATAAAAATGGACTGAAATTTTTTTCAAACGAATCGTTTCTTTATTTTAGAATACAAAAAAAAAATCAGGAAGAAGTGAGTGTTTACTTAGTTCCAGATTTTTAAGATAGCAACGAGTGTTTAATTACCTGCAGAATTTGAACTTCTATTTTCAAATTATCCTATATATATAGGTCCTCTTAAAATATTCTACTTAAGAAAAGTGATTAGTTTGTTTCAAAAGATGAAATTAGATAGCATGAATTAGAATTCTGTACATAGTTAATAAAAGAGCGGCGAAATCATTCTTCTGTCTAATAAGTTCCAAAGAATTCTGGGCAAGATTTAATTACATGTTAAAAAGAGAACAAACACTTACCGAGAGAGTAATTAATTTGGACTCCGGAACTCTTTTGTAATATTCTCTCTAAAACTTTCTTTTTTGAGATTGTTCACTGGTTATCTTAACGTCTTTTTGAGATTATTTAATTATTGCCATTAAAATTCTAAGCCAAGCTTATTAGTTATAATTGTAAGAACTTGCATAACAGAATTCTAAAATTTATGTATATTTAATTTGAAAAAGGGAAAGAGAAAAAAAAACTTGTTTTGAGATTTTAAGCTCAAATTCTAAGCTAAAGCTATTAAGTTTATTAATTACAAAATAGAAAGTCGTAAATGTCAAAATCAGAAAGTTGTTTACTGTAAATATCTACACAATTTGTGAAATTATATGACTTTATTCGGGCCTCATTTTTCCTTTCCATTGAAGTTATGTCGTGGATTAAAATATATGAAGATTGTTACAAATCAGTATTGTAAAGAAATTTTTAAGAAAACACACACACACACACACACACACACACACACACACACACACACACATTCGTTTTGCATCCATGTACTAGATGGAAGAGATGAACTTATTTTTCAAAAATTCCGTCTTTAAAAGTTTGTTAAATTTCAAACTAACACATTTTTTTGCACATTTTAGAAAAAAAAAGTATTTTAGTTTCTTGCGTGGGATGTTTATTCCTGTTTAACATTAACATGATAACTTGTTAAAACTATAACGCACAGAAATAAATTAGCTGCATTATTTCTACAGATTGCAAATAAACAGTAAATTCGAAAACAAATCTGTCAACAACAAAATGCGCCTTGCGTAAAAATTAAAACTGAATAATAAGTTATATATAACTGAAATAACAGAAAAATTTCCGTTCCAGATCTAAATTACGATATGTGGAGGAATTATGAAGTCCCCACAGTAAAAAGGATATGTGACGTTTGTGAGCTAGAAGTTAAACTTCTGCCCTCGAGTTTTCAGGGTTCCTCAGAAGCTATTGCACCCCTCTTTCCGTTGTAAAGAGAAACATGAGAACAGCAACAACAAAAATTTAAATACCAACATATTTAAAAAAATAACTACAACTCTATTGTATTTTACTTCAGGAATTTATTGTCAGCCATGAAAAGTAGATATAAATCTGATTTAACAAACACAATCGATGTAAGTTATATTTAAAAAATCAATCAGCTTTTTAAAAAAAAATTTGATATTTTCTTTTAATATTTTTTTTTTCGTTTTTCATTAACTGATAAAAAAAAGTACATTATTACAATTTCTTTATGAAAATTTCGACCTAAATTTAATGAGTAATTTGTAGAGAGTTAATCCAAAATGTTGCCTCTGCAGCCTGGAGGAGAAAAACTTCCTATCTTAGTCCTTTTTATTGCTTTACTTAAAATTTTAAAAGAAATTTTTAAAATCAGTTTTTTTTTTTTTGAATTACGATCCTTCGTGCAACAGTCAATAAATATTTTTATATGTCACAGCAAGTTCCGATACATTGGCATTTGTTCGTTTTTATAAACTGCTGATTCGTATATAATCATAGACCGTATATTGATGTAAAGTTCAAGGAGAGAAGAATTTTAATACCATTTTAAAAAGAAACAAAAGAAAACTTGCATGAAAAGGATAAACTATTAGGAGTAATTACTATTTAAAAGTGTAAAAATATTTTTAAAAAGTCATTAAACTTTCAGACTATAATTCCTGCTTTATAAGCTGCAAAGTGTTAGCACAGCTCATTGTTGCTCAGTTGTTTTCTTTTTCTCTCAAAAATAGTTCCACTATTTTCTAAACTGCTAAACAACTAAGGACAGCTCATAAATCCTACAGGCTCAGGTTCCTTCCTTTTGAAAGATGCAAACGGATCAGGTAAGGCTTTTGCAACTGCGCCCAAAGTGTTGTTTTCCTTTGATTTGCATTGAATTTAAAGCAGGACATTTCACGGATCATGTAATTCAAAAAGAATTTCCCTTTCCGGGACTATCGTTGAAACATAAAGTAAAAGGTTTTTTAAGCGTCTGCAAAGGAAATTTATTGGAACCAAAATACAGCCGAAAGCATCCATTTTGCATCCCAAAGGTGAAGCATCGAAGACTGATGTATTTTCCATAGTACTTTTAGTCCCAGGATGGCCCAGGGAAATGCCCAGGGGGACGAGGAAGGAAAAAGGAATAACCAACAGAACAAACAAACTCCCGGAGAAACCAGATTTACTCTTATTGTTATGCTTCCCTTTTTCTGTTGCTGTTCCGAGGAAGTCGATTGTCTGTGAAAAGCAATTAAGGTGTTCCTATTGTTGTACCGTCGCTTTCAGAGACATGGTGAGCGATTGGCTGATTCGGGAGTGATACTTCTGAGACTGCAACTTTTTTTTCGCTCGCACTCTTGTCTATTTTGCTCTTGTTCATTGCATGGCTATTGTGTTCTGCCTAATCTAGGAGAGAAAAAGGAGTTTATTACGTGAAGAAAGTAAGAATAGATGGACTTGGGGCATTAGTAAGAAATACATGAATGCCCGGCCTCATCAGTCAATTAGAAGAGGTTAATGCATTTCTGAGATGATGGTATCTCGCCTCAGGCTGATTCTTGGAATTAACTGAGCAGAAAGTGCTTGCTGCTGGGAATGAAACAGCTCAATAAATTCTCCGATGAGATTCATCTGTGTACATCAAGACCAGGAGAAAAGAAAAGTTACGATGTAAGCTATTCCTAAGCATTTAATTCAATTAATAATTACCAAGGATTCCCTTGTTTAAAATCAACTGGTCAAATATTGACTTGCAATTGAAAATATATGTGCATATTAAGAAAATTTTGTAACTGTCATTTAAATATTGCATTTACTTTTTATTTCTCCCTTTATAAAAATCATTTTAATGCAAGTTATTTTCTGGAAAATACAGGTTGCCGAAAAGTATTCAGAACAGAAATAAAAGCAAATTTTACAATAATTGTTCAATTGAAAAATTTACACACACACACACACACGCGCGCACAAACACACACTGGTCCTTTATTTCTTGAATGCATTACACCTATTTTGTGTTTAATTATGCTACAAGTGTTTTGTAAAATGGCTTTATTCAGATTTTCCTCTCCTAGTGGAGGAATAAAAATGTGTCATTCTCAGAAAATTGTTTTAAAAGATACCTAGATTTCCCTTTCCTAAATCAACTATAGTGTAAGGAATTCCCATCAGACGCCTGTGAATATACGTCCGTTTTTTAATTACGTCTGTGCAT
>JAOUZG010035355.1:4909055-4931755 GCA_026289955.1 Argiope argentata | reverse complement strand
GGAAAAACTTGAAAACTTAGTTAAAAATTAACTAAAATAAAATTTTTGTTAATTTTTATTAACTAAAATTCTATCCAAAATTTGAAAGCAAGAAGTACGTTAACATCTCTAAAGTACCAATTTGCTAGGTTTGGTAGCTACCATATGATTTAAATTTTAATTTCAGAAAAAATCTTCTAAAATACAAGTTTCAACTTTCGCAAATATATACGCACTAAATTTATAAACTTGTTGAGAATTTTTTTGTTACAACGTTGAACATAGACTAATTTTGTATGTTCAACGTTGTTATGATTTATGAAACTTAATAAACATGTTTCTCATTGATCATCTAAAAATTTTATAATCTACAGTTACAATAGAGATTACAGGATTTTTAGATGAGCTATGAGAAATGTATTTATCAATTCTTTTTAAATCATAGGACTAAAAAGACTAAAGGAAACAAACCAAAAGAACTCAGCTGATGACAGATAATAATGTTACAAGCGTCACGAAAATCGCCAAAGATGGCGACGTTTGGAGAGGAGCCTCGCACCAGCTTAGTTGGTTTGGCCAAAAGAATTATCTAATAGCCGCTGGATTGCGAGCGTTGTTTTGAGAAGTTTCGCGTGTTTCGGGGCACGTATGTCCTTGGCTATATAAGGGACGAGTAGCCGGAGCTGAGAGTTTTCTCTCAAAAGAGAAGCGTCTCGCTGAACTAGCGGATTTGTGAACTGTGTTTACGTTTGCTGTTAACATTCTATTATTGAACTCGCTGTGATTTACTGTTGCTGTGCTATACTAAAGCTGTTTTGCAGTCTGTGTTTATTGTGCGTAAGGATTGCATTTACGTCGTAAGTGACTGTTGACTGCTGGATTGTGTTTACCTGATATTTTTACGTTATCAAGTCATCCTGTAAATAGCTGTAAATAAATTTGTTTGTGCTGTCCTCAAGTAAAGTCCATTCAATCCGAACCCGCTACGCTAAAAAAGGTAACAATATCTATTCTATTAAATACAGAAAAATAGAACTTCGATTATGTCCATTAAAAGATGTCGATTTCACATTTTTTATGTTAAGTTAACAAAATATTTAAACCATTTTTTTACAAGACCTTTTAATTTTTTTAATATTTTGTTCCTTAATGAAAATTAAGAAACATGATTTTATATGGAATGATATTTTTACTATTTGGTTTATACATTTAGACATACAGAAGGAGCCAAAAAGAAATCCTTCATTTGCATGTTTGAAAAAATAATCTATTGTTTTTTTTTGAAGATATTATTAATTGCTGTGTTTTGGCTCTTCTTGTTAAACTTTTTAAAAAGAACCTTTTATTCCAAGCTAAAATACTGCGAAGTTAATTAAAAGTCTGAGATGGCTTTAAATCTAAAATTGTTTTTGTGCTGTCATTGCCATCTGCGAAAGAAGTAAATAAAAATCTTCTTGACACATTTCCTACTTAGACGCCAAACCATAGACATGCACATGAACCCTTTGGGCCAGAACACTAATTATTTATTTTCACCAAAACACACAGCACAAGACAAAGTGCTTCGTTACATTTTTAACTTTACCGACATATTTGACAGGGTAATTTATGGTAACATAATCTTAATTTTTATCACTAAAATCTCTTTTTAAGTTCTTGTATTTGGCTTCTGTGTTCATAAAAGATGAAATTTTGTAATCGATATTTTTATCATTTAATTATATGGTAGACCTTTAGAATTTGTCAGAGATGTCTATTCTAAATGAATATGTTGCTAAAATAGTTTCAGGAACAATTTAGAAATGCATAGCTTGAAATACAAAAGTGAATAAATAATTTAAGCAAAGCAATAATTTTAAAAGAAATTCGAAAAAAAAAACTTACTTTTAAATTTCAAGATGATAATAATAGAGTAATTCAAAATCTAAAAGGAAGAAATGATGAAAATAAATAACGGAAGCATTAAGTAATCATTGAAAAGGATCATTTACCTTTTAATACGTTAATAAAAGACATCTCATTAACCATTTGAAAAGTTTTTTTATGATTAACATTAATATTTCTTCATAATTTATAAAATTTTATCATTTATATTAATTTTTTCCAGTTGAATTTCGGGGGGATTGCAATAAAAATATATGAAACATATTCAGAAAAAATGATTTAAAAAAATCAAAAATTATTTCTATTAAAATTGTTGAATTAATTTATACTTTATAGCACATCGCTAAAAGAGTGTTTAGTCAAACTTTGTCAAACTTTGAAATCTAAATTAAAATTCTTATTGAAGTGATTGAAAAGTTTTAATTCTTAAATTTTGTGTCATAAATGATGGAAAAATGAAGTATTCATTAACGTTTTCATCAAAACTTCTTTTTGTATGTGCTGATAGTTCTTACATATATTTAAAATATAAATATTTTATAACCATCATTTCTCCTAAATCGAATAAAGTATAATTATACCTAACCATTTTCTTAGAATTTTTATGCAATCTTTTCATAATTACTTCAGTAAATTATGAACGAAATTATCAATTAATAAAATAAAAATTAATGTTTTTTAGGTGGTATCAAAATTACAATAGATTTATCAGATATTTCTTTGCTTTTAATCATTCTGTGATTCCAATAATTTTAATTTTTTTAGCAAGTGTTTTATAGTTACAAAATATAATTTCTCAATTCATTTGGAATAGGAAAAGTTAGTCATTACTATCATTGATAAAATATCAATAAATAAATATCAATAAAAGAACTTACTTTCTCTTTTCAACTCAAAAACGATATAGTTATAGTAACTATACTAACTCTAAACGATATAGTTAATTACTCAATTAATTAAGATATCGTAATTTTAACTGCAAAAGGGGGAGGTTTGAGTGGTTTTACATTAAATTCTAATTACAATTTTTTAATGAATGCCATATCCATCATAGAAGTAATTGTAGATTTCTTCAAAACATAAGTGTAAATTAAAATGTTTAGGGAATGACCTAAGATTTTTACCATTTAAATTAGCAGTATATCATTCTTCATGTCATGCAGATGCATAAGAAAAATTTTAAAAAACTTAACATACTAACACAACTAAACATACTTTTAATTTCTATATTTAACGATGTCTTTTCTGAGCGATATAGAAGATTTTATATTTAGAAATTTGATGCTTATCAGTTTATCAGCCTGATTATCAGCTCAGAAAATTTCTAATCACTGATTTTGATGATTAAAACTAATTTTGAGGTTTTTCATTGCACAAATGATAGAAATCTATTTTATGAACACATACACACACTTTTAATAGTATATTTTTATGGATGTATTCGTATCTGAATGTTAATTTCTTTAAGCAGACAAAAGGTCCGGTCCTTCTTGCTATTTAAAAGACTTTTGCATAATTCTATACATTTTGTAAGTTTTAATCTTTTTTTAAGGTAATTGGCTTGTGCACAGATGTTTGTTCGAATCCAGTTCTACAAGGCATTAGAGTTTCATGAAAAATGCACGTATATTTGAATAGAAAAATCTTCATTTAAGTCGTATAGATCCAACTACCTAGAAGAATTGGTATTATTTTGAGTTAATTGAATCTCTTCATTTCCACCTGCAAGGATGAAGTTTGAATATCACAAGCATATACAGCGTCAACATATTTTACTTCATGTATTTTGCTTCTTGCTATTCGTGTCATGAATTTCTTCTTTCAGCTGTAATTTATCAGATGTTGTTCTATTGCTGGCATTTATTACATTATGTGCTCTTAGGGGATTTATATAACTCTCCAATTAGATAGTAAGAAAATCGAGCTTTGCTGAATAAACTTATCCTAATATGTCTCAATGGAATTCAGCCCTAAATTTAGATACTCAAAAGTTTTATTCAGCATTATTTTCAGTAAACAAAAGATAAGATAAATAATGTGAATTGACAACTTTAAATTATGCTTTTCAAATCATCATCTGAATAGTCATATAAAAAATAATACATAAATTTGATTAGCTAATCAATTTTTCAAGTAACTATCAAACTATTCACAATTGTATATTGTTATTTAAATTAATTTCTGAAAATTAAACTTTAAAGCTGTAAAGCATATCGTCGTTGTAATATTAAAATGCATTATATAGAGATCGCCAAATAGTATATTAATTCAGAACTCTTGTTTAAGTTTAATATGCTTCTTCTATCAAATTATACGAGACAATCTGATTTGTAATAAAACGTGGGATAAGTAATTCTAAATCTGAATACTAAAAAATAAACTTTCTGCCCTATTTGATAGATAATTTCGATCTTCGAATAGGGTAGACTTGTTCCAGCTTTGGGAATTGAAAAGTGATATTTAAAAAGGATAGACAAAAGTTTATACTTATGTAGAAGTAAGTTAAGAAATAGATTTTCTATCGTCAACTATTTGAAAATAATTTGGAGGGATAAAATACTTAAATTTCGTTCTAGACCGTATGAAATTGTTACAATTAGTGTCCTTAAAAATTTGAATCCATGATACCATCTAATAAAAAACGCGGAAATGTATTACAAAAAATTGAAATATTTTTAATTCACAAAATACTCAATTTATGAATATAATGAAGATTTTCTACATTAAAAATGCCATAGTATATAATTTTGAGTATGTATATATATATTCTTGATAATCAGAATTTATTTGTTATTTTAAATATTATTGAATAAATTAGAAAGTTGCAACTGTTTTTGAATGAGCTCTTTCAAATATTTTTGATAAAACTTCAACTGTGAAAATGTAATTTATTGTTTCTCTACATTTTCCTTTTTTTGCCTAGGAGACTTAGAGAAAAAAAGTTCTACTTTCGATTAATCCACGTTCTACCTTATCTGTTACTCCTATTCTGTATTTAGAATTTACAAAACTAATGAAAATGTTATTTTCATTCTGCCTTTGTTCATACTAGAACATCTTACACTACCTTATCAATTACGTAACCGTTCTTTTACTTGCCCATTGTTCCGATGAAGATCAATGACATCTGAAAAACTTTAACCCTTTTTCCTTTAAGGCAGATACAGCATGTGAATAGTGTATTGTAGTTTTATCTTAAAAGGACTAGGAGGGAATACAATTTTTCTAAAAAGAAATATTTGCTATTTAGATGCATTTATTAAGATGTATTATCTCTGATTTATTTTATTTGAAAGAAAATACACTTACAATGTTTAAGCATTTTAAAATATAATAGAGAGCAGAAAGTGATTATAAATAAGAAACTATAACTTATATAAACCTTTTTTATAAATAAAATAACCTAATAATATACATAACTCTAATATACAAGATACTTAATATAAATTTATTTTCCGTAGGAAATAAAATAAAATATAAAATAAATAAATATAAATTTATTTTTATTAGAAAAATAATATTTTTTATTTTTGCTATTCTTCTGTTTTTTTTAATTACAGAGATTAAATGACATTAATGTTTAAGACAGCTAAAATAGAAATCCAAAACATAAGCAAATCAAATCAAATCCAGAAATATCGATGAGTTTTATGAAATAATTTTTAAGTTTTTTAATGTATGTGATACTGTTTAATGCAAGCCCCTTCTGTTTTTAGAATAACTCATATCGTTTTGTATATTGATATTTTTTTATATTTAAAAACGTTTTAGTGAATAATATCGACTGATTAGTTTGATAAGGAAACGGGAATTTGATAGGAAAAAAGGTTATTTTATATTTTTCATATATATATTACATTTAAGGTATATTGTTCACTTTATTTTTATTCATCTTTATAAGTATTTATATTTTTTACGGAACCGAAAAATTTATTTACTTCACAAATATAATTTAATCTAAGCACTAAATAAGTTCCAAAATATAATGCCGTTTATTTAAATAGTTATTTTACATCGAATAAAGTAAGATTTATTCCTAAAAATTTCTCAGATAGATTAACTTTGTAATTTTTAATTGTCATACTTGGTTTTAATAGGATTTAAAATATTGTATTTTAATATTTAAAGTAAAATAAAATTACAATAAAAAATAATAATATTTTTGAATTTATTTTTTATATTGTCGATTGAGATTTATTTTACATCGCGTGTTAAATTATTTAGAATAGCAATTAAAAAAAGTTGGGTGTAGCAAAATACAAAAAAGTAAAGAAAAACCTCTTCCTAGGAATGAGATGTTTTTTGGATTTTCTTTCATTTGTTAGTTTTTTGTTTCTGCGCTTTTCGTTCACGGGAAAAACTGCTAAAGACGGCAATCAGAGTTTTGAAGCAAGATCAGACATAGCTATCTTGCGTTAGTTAGTATAAGTAGGTGTTATTTGTATTAATTTTATTTTCAAATTTCACATATATTTATATTTAAGCAAAATTCAACAGTTATACTGATTACAACGAGCTTGAATTATATCTGGTATCAGACCATAATTCTGTAATTTTGAAATTATTATTTCTTTAGTAAATTTTACCTTCTATCTGAATACATTATTATGAACGAAACTTTATCATAACTCATTATGATTATTTTATTATAACTGACTTTATCAAACTGAATATAAATGTTTGTAAATAGAATAGTTATTATTTATTATTATTTAATGTTTAAATTGATTGAGTTATAAGTAAGAATTATCTACTTTTTTAAGACAACAAATAATATAAGATCGTTGAAAAGGCAATTCGGCACATTTCAATTACTTTTTCTTGAATAATATAAGGAGGGAATAAGGAAAGAGAATCGTGATAGTTTCAAAATAATGAGTTGGTTCCTAAAATTAAGCAGTTACTCAGATTCAAATCGTTGCGCATATGCCTGTACTTCCTTTTGTGACTATATTGTTAACGGGATACCGTATAATGAAATTTTGTTTTTATTATTAATATTTTTGATAAAATTTGAAACTCATACAAACAATAAAAAGTCATAATTAAAAAAATTAATTAAAAAAATTAATCAATTAATTCAATTTAAGAAAATTAATCAAAGTAGAGATCAAGAAAACCTTTATTTCAAGAAACTCCAATGTAATCCACATTAGGGATCATCTGAAATATTTCACACTTATTAAGCATGAATTTTGAGGAATAAAAAACCAATATTTTTGATACTAGATTGTTGCGTAGAAATATCGAGTGTGTGTACTAAATATACATTAAAGCTCGTTGTTTGAGAGTTTTAGTTTCAGAACACATAAATGGTTTATTAGTCAGTTGACAATCTGATAATATAACTGTCTAATTTTATGATTTTAAGCATGCTAGATGATTTCTGAATGGTCTTCAACTTATATATAGTTTGATGGTGGGTTATAGAGTGCACAGTAACAGCCACGGGGTATCTTAATCCATATGTTAAACATATGAATATAGCGAATACTAATGAATGCTAATTAGTACTAAAAATATTTTCTTCACTTTATGTATAAATTACTATTTACCAGAAAATAAAAGACTTTTTGAAAAAAAATTTCTTCTAAAAAGTGTTATTTTTGAATCATATGATATGCTAGAGGATTTAAGAAAAATTACATTCAAAGTATTTCATTTGCTGGAGTTGGATCTTCGCAACAATCAGTTCTATAGTTAAAAGTCATAAAAGCAACGTTAACAATGGGCATTATATTTTTGTATTTAAAACTGTTCAGTTGAAAAATGAAATAGGCTGCCGTTTAATGAATGCGTTATAAAAATAGTAACAAGGCAATAAGAATCAATAACACTTTTTCTATATTTGAAATGTTTCGAGAAATTTCACTGTTTGTCAGTGAATATAGCGTTAAAATGTTTCATACTTTTGACATTTATGCAATAAAGATGCCAATTTAAGTAATAAATATCAATTTAAATAAATTTTGTTAAAATGTTTAAGTTTCCATAAGGCTTTTCAATCATTCTCACCTTGAGATCACATTTCAGTTATACTATTAGTTTTCAAGATTGAATATTCCAGAGCTAGATTGGTTTAAATTATTATACTATTATAGTGCAATATATTTTATGTTAATATAGTGTTCTTCTGTATTACTCTGCCATATAAATTATAGTTAAACGTTATATCATTATACTGCATAAATCGAAATTAAATTATTTCAAAGGAATTTTGATCTTTTTGTACGAGATGAAAAAAAAAAAAGACTAGATATGAAAGAGAAATTTTTAAAAAATGAAATCGTCTTAAGAGTAAAAAAGAAAAGTTTTAATTTTCATAACAGAAGAAAAAAATATTTTATAGTTCCTGCACAGTTGGTGACAGTATTTTGATTGAAAGATTTTCAGTAATTGGTACATGGTGTTTTAAAATATAATGAATAAATAATGCATGGAAAGTAATACTAATTAACAAACGCATTATTCTAACAAACTATTTTCCAAGACTTTCGTTCCTTTCAATTATATACCAACTTCCAATTTCTCAGGAATCGTCCCTATGGATTACGTGTGCTTGTAAATATAGATATATGGTGTTCTTTTTTCCTGTTCCATTCGAAATCACGTAGTGGGTCCATTAATGCGACAAGGCGTTGTACATCCGCTTTCCTGGAGCTTCCATCTCGTTCTTATCGCATGGTTCCGCCGTCCGTGGGAGAAACGGAGCACGTCGCTATTCACAGAATTCGATTTGATTCTTGTTGGATTCATGTTTTTCGCCTCATTCATATCTTTTTATGATATTTCCCTTGCCCCAGCTGACTATTGGCCTGCATTGGAATATTTTATTGCTTCTGAATCGACAGTAAATCCCATCAGAACTCAGAGTTTACTGTTTATAGATAGCAGATGCTTATTCCAGGCGTGCCAATTATATAATTTTCGCTATGCTTTGCAATCCCTTCTTTGATAATTTATGATAGTAAATATATAAAATAGTTCAATTAACTAGCACGAGAAATATATCAACTAAACTGCATATTTTTAAACATATATGCAAAATTAAAATATAATAGGTTTCCTAATATAATATATATCCTGCTGAATATATTGTTAATATGAGAAGCAAAGCCTGCTCTAAAATCTAGAACTTTTTAGCTGAGCAGTTGTCAAAGAACGTTTAAAATGCTTTTTAAGATATGCAAATTTAGATATTTTTCAACGTATTACAATATTGAAATTCGTAATGGGTATGACTCTCTATAGAGCCCTTTAAATTTATACATTCAACATTTTCTTTTTCATAAAATTTTCAACTGTATTTCAATTGTAATAAATACTGAGAATTTCAAAAACTTAATTATTCATATAAATTGACATACACGGAATATTCTGGCATATGGAGAGCGCCAGGTACCCATTACTCCCAAGATAATATTATTGGACTACCCCGTTACTCTAGTGCAAGATTGCTCGTTTGGGAAGGAATTATTCTGGGTTACAGAACTGACCGACATGTTAAAATTAGCACCATAACAAGTCAAATATATTTGGACATCTTTCTTGAACATCATGTATGTTGTATTATTCTTATTATAGAAAAGTTATTGCTAAAGATAATAAGTTTTCATGTGCAGCTTGCTTTAATGCTGATATTTTGGAGAACAATTGATCCCTTCCGAGGTATAAGGAAATGATTTAAGTTCATCATGAAGTCTAAGTACATATCTAACATGCACAGTAGTCACGATATAGCTACCAGCGCCAGCTATCCATATAATTAGAAGAGCTCGACTTCCTTTTAATTTTTACCGATATAGATACACATGAATAAATGCTTGGAGCGTTAGAGTAACTAATGGATCTGAAACGATGATTTCTAAATTTTTGTTAATTGCATATTAACACTTAACCTTAATGTGGGCAATAGAAATAAATCAATGATTTGCTCAATAATATTTTGAAATTTTTACTCTGCAATTATTTATATTTTAGAAAAAAATGGCCACAAAAAGTCAACTATTCCAATTTTGTTGCCAAATTTTACAGAAAACTCTATCCTCTAAATTTAGTAACTTTAGCCTGTCAACGTGTTCGCTCTAAGTGTGCATGGTGTCGCAGTCAATTGGCCTCAATTACGAATAATGTTTATTTTTACGAATATTCGGATACCAAAATACAGCAGATGCTTGACCAAGTACTTACAATAAACAGCAGCCCAGAGTTAAAATTCGGTAGCAAACAACTACAAATGAATCGCTCTTCAATACTCGGCAGATGGATAGAATTCACACGATAATTTATCTTTGAAACCACAATTAAATGCAATGAAATATGCTTATATTCAATTATTCACACAAAAAAATGTAGTCATTATAGTAAGCTTTCTACGAATCAGAATTTATTCCTGAGTAAAAGTTCATTATATCAAGAGGACACATTCATGAAATTTTGCTAAAAACGCCCTGTGGTTCTGATAGGAGTGAATTTAAGGTTTAGAATTACGCTTCAAATTCCTTTTGAAACAAAAATAAAAAATCTGGTCTTTTGAATTAGTTTCCTGATTAGAATGTCATTAGAAGAAAAATGTTATGCTTCGCTGGCCCTCTACTTCAAATTACGGTAATGGGCCGTTCATATATGGCAATGGCTACCGAAATCATTAGCTTTGATACTTCATTGTCCGAACTACAGTTACAGTTGCTCCGTTGAGCATGAATTTTAATGCTTTGTTTAAGAGAAAGAGGGGGGGGGAGTGAATGCGAAAATCACAAACCAAGCCAAATTGCTACTCATGAAAATAGCATTTTAATTACTGCAATTCAATAGGTTTATTTTTTACAGTTGCCTTTAAAAGAATTGGTTTAGGTAATTAGAATTAGAGCATATTCTATGCTACTTGAAATCAGAAGTACATGGTTCAAACTAATTGAAGTAATTTTTCTTTTCAGTCATTTTTCGCATTCAGTAATTAAAGTTAGTAGTCTTTCTAAAATTGAATATAGGAGTAATTCTGTACATCATTTTTAATTTATTTTCACATTTTCGTTTCCTGCATATTCAAGTTAAGTGCATTTTTTTAAAAAATCAAATTTCCGTTTTTTATTTTTATTTGCAAACAGATTTTTATATTGAAATTACTGATTTTCATTTCAAGATCGGAAACCAAATCTAAAAAGGGGGATAAGAAACAAAACTACTTATCCACTTTTCAGAAAAAAGAACGGTTAAATGGAAATTGAACACTATAATGGATTTAGTTTAGTGTTTTTTCAGAAAACTAAATTGAAATTCTTTTAAGAGAAACATTCCTTTTATACATTATTGGTGCAGTAAATTATTGGACCCGTCATTTCCTTTGAAATACACATAAACAAGTTATATTCTTAAATTAATCCAGAAAGACAGGTGTTTCCTTTTAATTGAATTTGTTTTGTTTTCTTCTTTTTTTACATTTTAAATAGCCTCAAATCAAATATCTTAACGATCTTTTTTCCAAAAAATCTTTTATGACTACTTCAATCAGGAAATTTTACATTTTCATCCTATTTTACATTTTTATTTCAAAAAATATTTCTTAAAGAGATTCTTTAACTTTTAGTGTTTGAGAATTCTGCTTTAAAGATATTCAGCTTTTTTAGTTTATTTATTGGATAATTAGTACAAGATACAGCATCAGCAAGGGGTTTCATTCTATAAAGGTTTGACTAATTTTAAAGATTTTAAAAAAAAACTGGAATTGCATATATTTCCTGTAATATTATGAAATATCTCTGCTGTGTTTCCTTTTGGATATCTTCTACGGTTTCAGTAATAAATCTGTTCCTTTTTTTTCCTAATCATGAAAATGCTTTCAACAAATATTTTAACTGAACATTATTGTCTAAACCAAATTTAGCATGGGAATTTTCATTTTTAATAAAATATCTATTAATAGTAATTGAGTTCACAGGTATTGGCCAATAGTACATAAGTAGAGGAAGTAAAGCAATTTTTTTTTCATTAAACATGTTTCAGTTCTGTGTTACAAAAATAAAGCTATCTCTTCATAAGTGTTTTGTCTTGTACATTTAAGATCATATTTTATCTCATGATTTCTCTGAATTATTTGACCTCGTTATTTCAAGAATAAAGTTTAAATTCAAATCGCACTTTATATACTGTTTTAGAAATATTTTTTAGAAATAAGTGTCCTATATGTTCTAAAAATACAGACCTTTGCGAATCTCCTTAGTTTCATCTATTTATATCGTTTTGAAAAAAGGAGATATTCTTCCTTTTTTGAGATCTCATCTCCTATTCGCATTTCATTAAGTTCTTGCATATCTGATATCGATGTTTTTGGATGAATTTTTTTTTCATTTTTTAAAATCCATTAAAAGATCGTACCTAATAAATTTAAAAAATTGTAATAAATTGGAAATTCCTACAATTAAAAAAAGGAAATCAGCATTCTAATGCTAAATTTATTCACTGTCTTTCTCAGAAAAATATTCCTTTTGAGATAAATAGAATATTAGAGCCTAAACAGAATTGATTTCACATGGATTTTAATACTAACATTACAACAGCATAATATTGGAAAATAGAAATTGCTCCAAAATGCTTATCTGATCACCTTTCTCATTTGAAGAATTTAAATACAAAATTCTCTATATTGGAAAAGTATATTAATCTGTGGTCATTTAATGTCATGCATTTGCATTGATTTCTTAAACATACTTTAGGTTAGCTGCAGACATCAACGATAGTTTTCTTTACGTGTGGATGATGATACTTCTAAAAACACTGTTTTTTATCTTAAACACGTGATAAATTTTATGCTGTAAACTAAATTAAATGACATAATTTTATTTAGAACTACTGTAAATGATCATTTTAAATGCCTTTATTTCTAACAGCTGATTTTATCTTCATTACTTTAGTCTATAAACGGATATATAAATTGAGAAACGGATATATAAATTGATTGAATTGAATTTCTAAGAGTATAGTGGTTGTTAACTGAAAGTATAGACGCAGAAATGTCAAATTTAATTGATTCTTGAAGATAAGATATTATTCTCATGATTTCTATTGATGTATCACAATGGATTAATAAGACTTTGTTGATTCAAATAAATATGATAGGAAATTCTCAGACAAAAGTCTTATTTTCACAGACAATGAGTTTATGAGACAAATTTGTCTTGATAGTGTACTTGGAGAATAGAGAATTCCTTTGGGGATATTCCGAAAGAAGAATGACAATAGAGTCCGGAGCAAAATGAATCATCCGCACTAATTGTCTCTATAGTTTTGATGCTCAATCAATGACTGATCTCGTTGTATCGGCTCTTTGATTGCAATGAATGGAATGAGACTATGGATTCATGATAATTCTCAGATGCAAGCCTTGTTTCTGTAGGCAACGAAGTTTAATACAAATTTGAGTTAATGGAGGATTGTGGCGATATCGATTATTCGGCATTTGAATATCATCCAAATTGTATCTGTTGCAAATATTTTCTTTATGTAGATGGCTGTTCAATTACCGATTACATGAAGAGAAAATCTAATGGGCATCCTAATCATTGCTAATGGACCGAAATGAAAACTTAAAGAATGATTTAAACGGATTAATTTAATTTGATTTCAATATTCAGAAACCTTTTTTCAACGATTCATTTGTGAGTATTGTGAATCTAAAGAAAACATGTATTATTTTTCACAAGAGGAACATTCAGGCCTTATAGAAAGAAAAACAAAGATGAATATTCCACACCGAAGATATTTTTATATCATGACTGTGCCATTTTCTTAATTTTAGTGATTGAAAATAAATTTAAAAGTTTTTTTATTAATATGGATTTAAATTAATTCAAATTATAAATGTTATATTAAATAATCTGCTTACAATTTTATAGATCACAATATTTCTGATAGTGCATTTGGGGTTATACAAAGAAACCGAATAGAGTCTGAGGAGAAAATACCAAATATAACACTTTTAAATTACTAGTGCCTAGTGAAATGCAAGTTAATAGAAGCTCCTCTCCCCCCCAAAAAAAGGATTTTTTTATATCATACTTCCAAGGGCCATGTGTCTTCACTTGCCAAGTCCAATCTTCACTTGAGAATTCTTATTAGAATATCATTCAATTATCTGGAAACGGCAGGATGGGAGATTAATTCAACAAACAAATAAGACAAGATTAGGGAAATGAGTTAGTAAGACAATGAAATTTGATTCTATACCTTATTGCTCACCACACAGGATATTCACACCATTATTGTGATGGTCGAACAATTAAAATATGTTTTTCTCCCTTTAACACTAAGTATTTTGAAATTTCTGAATGTTTTTGTTTGTTTGTTAAGACTGTTATGAAGTTATTTGAAATGTCTTGAATTTATTCTCTAACTGTACATTTTTAAATGAAAAAAAAACTATTATATTTCTATTGATAAAATCTAATTCGTTTATTTTTTTCTATTTTAATCTATTTATTCCTAAATGAAGTAAAAATAAGCATTTCTTTAGATGGATAGTGGATAAATAATAATAATACAATTATTTCCCAGACTCTGTTTTGTCCTTTCAGTAGTGACCTGAAGAGCAACCAGAAATTAAATTTTCTGAGAGGTGATAAATCGTTAGGCATTAATTTTCTAATTACCATAAATAATATGAAACCCATCTTTGTAAATCAGTAACAAATGGGCTTAAATATCTATTCAAATCTCACGCAAGGTTATTATAATTTTCGAACAGGGTTTGCTAGATATTTGATATTTGAAGATTTGATAAAAAGTTCAAAACAGCCTGTATTGTGTATCTAGGGAATACCAATATCTCATTAAAATGAGGATGTTGAAATGAATCTTCAATAACATATTGTTAATCTGATGTTGTGTCATAGAACATGAAGGTGGAAAGTATGACCACTCAGACAACTTTATATTAACTACTCAAGTTCCTGTCATTCATGTAAAACCCACTCGCTTCTTATCGCTCTTATATTCCGCAAGCTCTATATCAGTGGAAAAAATATTGGCATATCCCTTCCAACTTCTAGCACTTTGCGGGCACTTAAATTGCCAATTGAAATTTTTTTTACATAATATAGTTGCATTCCATGTTAACAGTATTTTTGCATTTTATTCATACCATGTCAAGGATTTAAATAGCAAATCTGGAATATAATTGAAGAAGCCTTCAATAAAAAAGGAACATTTCCTGTTAAGTTTTCTAATGTCCTTTTGATTTACTTGAGTGTCTTCCACAGTTCAAAAATGTTCTCACGCTCAATTAATCGATGCTTAAAAAATAGTTTTTTGAGAGTGCAGTGAGTTGTTTTAAGGATTTCTTATATATTGTATATTTTTTCAGTATTCTATAAAAAATGAAGAGAAAAGGAATAGACAGAATGCAAAATAAATGTGTTTTTAGTTATTCGAGATTTTAGAAAAATAATTTAAAATGAAGGAAATTTGTATAAGCATTTTATATGTAAAAGACAGGTTTTTAAATCTGCTCAAAAATTCCTGGACATTCTTCACATTGATTTCCTTTTTTTTAAATGATCGTTTCGAATTCCATTAGCATTTGAAGAAAAATTTATATGATTGCTTTTCATCTTATTTGTGTTGTGAAATAATGTGACCTAGTGCATACTGCATGAGTAGCTTTATTTCCATTAAATTGAGAAAAGGAAATGGTAGTCTTAAAAATTTATTTTTCCTGACATTTTATTCAGTTGATACACCATTTCAATCATTTAAAAATACACAAAAAAGAAAGAAATTTAAAAAAATGAAACTCACAATGCTCCTGTGTATTTTACAACTTTTTTTTACATTCGAGAAAAAATTTATAATGTTTTTGAACTCTGAAAAATTTATTATTTGCATGAGAACATTAAAAAATATATATTGAAATATCTCTTTTAGTATTTTTGCATGCTCTATTACAACGTCCACCTTCACAAAAGAAAACCACAACAACTTAATATTTATTCATATCTAAATTAAACAAAAAATACCTTTTGTGTATATCTAGATAATTATATAATTAATGTTTTCCACTAACAAAACTAATTTGCAAAAAATTTAAGACATTTTTGTACTTCACTTTTGAAACATTTTAGGATGAAATTTCTAAGACTTGATTTTGTTAATGATTATTTTTAAATTTTACTCCCAGTGATATTTTTGTTTAAACATCCACGCAAAATTATCTATTTAATTATAAAGTGTGCTATTTTAAATTAAGGAAATAAAATGACGAAAAGTGTTTCTGTGAAAGATGCATAAATGCGCTATATAAAATATGCAATACTTAAAGAAAAAATTAGAATGAAACTGATATCATTAAGAACGCAATTTTTTTTAAATTTTAAATTCATGTAAAAGGTTTTTAATTGATGTAATGATAAATTATTGAAAAAAAATATAGATTTTTTTTTCAGCTAGGCACCCAAATAAAATTTAAAAACTTCTTTCTCAAGGAGAATCTTCCAATCAAGAAGTCATTACGAAGCATATTTGGTTTTCATTAAATTCAATGGTTCATCTTGAAGAATATTTTGAACGAATTTTTTATCTAGTATATTTCATAGCGCAGTTTATAGATACTATATTACACCCTTAAAATAAGTTAAATCTTTGAATAAATTAAAAATACTTTGATTTAGAATATTTTTTCTTGTCTTCAATGAAATGATTTCAGAATTTTTTAAGACTTACTAAAAAGATAACCAGTTAATCCATTTACCGAAATATTTAGAACATGTTTGATTCTGAAATAATGTGCTAATTTTGAAAATTGTTTGAACAGATTATATTAAGGAATTTATTTCCTTTTAAACAATCTCTATAGGACAAGTATTTTCTCGATACCATCATTCATCTAAATTTTTATATTCTGATTATTTGTGGATTATTTTGTGGATTAACATTCATTTTGACAAATATAAAACCTATGTAGATTTCTTTATATACTTTTCCCATTCCTTTATTTGTTCCTTCAACAATATGAACTCTAATTATAGTAATGTTCTCATAACCCTAATTAGAACTAACACTTTTTAAAAACATTATTTTTAGCTCAAAAATGTGCGTTTAGTTTCAAAGAGTTTCTTTAAAAATTAATTAATATTTATATGCTCTAGTGTAAATGTTCAAATCATTAACAACTCGTATTCAAAAATTCTCCTGAAAAAGTATTTGCAATGGATAATTTTTAAAAAGAACAAGAAAACAATAACTAAGAATCTATAGTACCGTTGAATTATTGTTATTTTGAACATTTAAAGAAAATTACGTAGTCAATCATGCTAAATGTGTTATCATTCATTTTGAAAAAGAAATTAGTTATGCAATAGATGAAGGAAAATAGGAAATAAAAATACAAGAACTTATTCATTTTAATTTAGCATTTTTATTCATATTTTTAACTAAGCAATATTTGCACACTTAGAAATTTAATTTGTCTTTATTGGATTATTTTTTACACAGCAATGAATAGTTAATATACTGCGTCACAATGAGGATTGAATTACACAAAATGTAATACACTGCATTTTTATATTCCTTTATTTTGCAGTATTTTTTGCAGTATTAATGCGTTTTTCTACATTTTATGTACATCAATAAAGTGCATATTATTTACAACCGTTATTAAATTTTAGCTGATACTAGTTTCTGATAAAATGTATTCTAAGCTATGATTTTAGCGCAATATGTGTATATTTATTAAAAACTTTTTAACAAAATAAAAACAAAGTCAATTTATAATCATTTTTCACTTTCTGAATGCCTGCCAGACGCATGAATTCATTTTCTTCTTATAGAGTGTGAAAAATTTATTTTTAATCTGATACCCTCTCTGGGAAATTGTCATCAATCATTTTTTTAGAATGTAAATAATATACGATGTGGCGAACTGAATTTTGTATAATAATAACAATAAGCCATATGAATTTTTATAAGCCATGTACATTTTCATAATTTTAAAGTCTTTGTTTTTAGTCAATTTTATTAAATCTTAGATTTTAAAACAATCAAGTCAAGTTTTTCGCTCATTATGTTACAAAACGTTACATTTTGGATAATTATGGTAATTTATACATTAAAAAGAATATGTTGTTTATATGATATATTTTTAATAATGAGTTTTAATTTCCCATTAACGCCATGAAACAAAATAATTCTTTCTTATTACTTAGATGTTTTGTTTGGAATGTAAATTTACCTTAAAGGACCAATATTTTTATTTATGCTAAATATTTTCAAAAACAATTTCGTTTCTACATAATTCATAAAACAAATATTATTTCATGTCACATGAAGTGGCTGTTCAGAAGCTTTACAACCTACTTTGAACTGTATTTAACTATTCCCTAACTAATTATTTGCATAACGCAAGTTACTCTTAAATTCTTTTGGAGCAGATCCTATTTCCAGTTTTCAAAATATTTATGCGCAAACAAATAACCCGCGTCTCCTAGCTGCTTTCCTGAAGCAATGATTCTCTTTGATTTGCATGGAATTAAAGCGACTCAGTTCACTGATCAGAGGCTCAGGAAGAATCCGCTCCCTCGGAATTTCCGCTGAAACATAAAGCAAAGTAGTTTTTGAAAGCACCTGCGATGGGAATCTCTCCGAGCCAAAGTACACATGAATTCATTCATTCTGCATCCGAAAGGTGGAATGGAGGAGGCTCATGCATTTTCCATGGCACTTTGTGTCCACTCTCCCTGGAGTGACGAGGAAGGCAAAACCGGTTGAGTGAACGGGGGACTCTTGGTGAAACTAGATCTATTCTAAGCTGTTGCTATTCGGGAAATTTGTAAATTCATGTAAATATTTATTTAAATTTCCAAAGATTATATATCATCGTGAATAATACAATTATTTATAAACAACCTTGCTTCTAAGTATTGTCTACATAAAACAATTTATGCGAGCAAAAGTAATATTTATTGAAACTCTATAATTACAGCTAAGGTCATATTTTATATTAAAGCAGATGTCACGATCTTAATACGTATTAAACATTTAGTTATGCAGTTTTATATCTCAATGCAAATAATAATGCAGCATTTTATTGTAATTGAAATTTCTTTTATATAAATCCAGATGTCTTCTTCTGAAAATGTACATAATATATTTACGATCACTGGGGTCGCTTGTAATGAATGTATGGTGTGAAGACAATCTGCAGGCCTCAGTACAAAACAACGACATTTACTACAGAAAGAACCAGAGCACACAGATGACAACTATTTATAACCCAGACGAAAACCGGACTCTACACTACAGCAGACAGTAACCCACAAGAAGCAATCGATCACAGAATACAAAGTGGCCAGGCACAATACAATAGGAGAGGGAATACTCGGAGCTTCGCTTTGTAGTCTATCCGAATGACTGAAGTTCTCACTGTCTCCTCACTTTAGCTGCCGACGTACTACCACATGACTGGATGCACCACCGTTTAAGATATATTTTATATCTTATTATTTTTTATACCATATTATTTTTGAATATTATTAAATACCATATTATTTTTTATACCATATTATTTTTGAATGTTTAAAAAAGTTAATAATTTACATATTTAAAAATGATTTCCTTGTCAATAAATCGCCAAATGTAACAACCTTCTAAAATTTTTTCTAATAAGACTAAAAGTGGAAATTGATGCCTCAAAAACCATAAATCACCAATTTATTATCTACACATTTTGATGCTTCGAAAAACTCAAACCAAACCAACATCATGTTCTCACATGATAAAAAAGTTTTTAAATAACTAAAAATAAAAATATATATTTTTAAAAAATGTATATTAATTTCTTTAATTTTTATATATTAAAATTTTTAAATATTTTAAAAAGTTTTTGTGGGAACTTTGTTTTCAGCAAGATTCACAAATCAAACTGAGAGGCTTGAAAATAATCTCGATATAGGTGAGGCATATAAAAAGAGCTTAATTGAGATCTAAGACAAAGGAAAGAACAAGTGAATATTTGATAATAATTAGGTTCATCGTTGTGGTTAATCATCAATGTTATTACTCAGAAATTTGAAGCCTTCTATGATTTTGGAAAAGTTACTTTTTTTGTTATGCTACATTTATTTAAAAATATTTCATTATTTCAACTTTATTTATAGCAATTAAATTATACAGAGGTAAATAGCATGACTAATTATTTACCCCGATGAGTAATTATTGATCGTCAATATAATAATCCGAAATTATTCAAATACTGTTTCCATTTGTCATTTCTTTGAAAAAACAGTTCTGAAAAAAAAAATACGTACTGCGAATTAAAAAATAAATCTTACAAATATTTTAATACACCACAAATCATTCGACATTAATTCTTTATAGATCTTATTAAAACTATTTTTGGAATAAACGAAAGATCGGTGATTAAAACAATAAAGATTACTCAAAAAAGTTTTAAAAATTAAACAAACGACATGGAAGTAATAAAAAATATCGGATGCTATTAGACAATTAATCCAATTCCAAAAAAAGTATACTAGATAACGTAAATGTAGTGGATAACGGAAATGACAGTCCCATATTCAATCAAGATTCAAAATGAATAGGTTCATTATGTACAATACAATATTCTCATTGCATTAAAAGTGAAACCAGTCTTAGTTCTCGGTTACAATATTTTTCCAAAAATAAAAAACTAAAAAAAAAACATTTTTGTTTATTTTTAGTGTACTTTGTTTGCCCTTCTATTTTTAAGGTATTTTTGCAAATTGCATTTTTGTCTCTCTGATATTGCAAATGAAATTCCGTTTTTTTATATATATTTTTTTTCTTTCATCTTTAAAATGCAATAAAGAAACAATTTTATGCAATATCGGAAAAAAATAAATATATTATTGTTTCGTTATAAAAATCAAGTTTTGTTTCCTTTAGAATTTACTAAATTTCTAATGCTCCTTAGCAATGCTGAAAGCAGGTTTTTAACAAGTAAAAGTACTAGAATGGAATTTTATCGTAACGAAATATTCGTATTTTCTTGATACTTTTAGAGACAGAATGACTTTAATTATTAATATTTTTTATCCTTTTCAACTTCTTTTTTTGCATACATGTAACATATTGAAAACAAAAAAAACATTATAAGACAAAAATAATTAAAAAAATATATGTATTTCATGAATTAATAGCATGAGAGTAATTTATATAAAATAATTTCTAAATGAAAAATGAACTTTCTTCTTCTCACCTTTAGAAAGTACAAATAATATTAAATATATAATATATTAAAACTATAATACAAATAATATAATATATTAAAACTATAATATGTAAATTGAAAAAAAAATAATATTTTTAATGCTGGAAGTACCCTTTGACATTTCTATAGCCTTAAAAGGATGAAAAAAAGCTGCTTTAAAAAATTAATTGGAAATCTTTTGAATTAGTTTTAATGTTTCAAAAATGTTATGTAATAATGGTTTTTAAATATTAATTAAATGATGCGTATTAATTTTAATTTTGTAAGCACATTAAAACTTTACATTAGATCTGAATAGGATTTAACATTTTCCCCCTATTTTAATTAATAGTGAATTCCATTCCCTTTGAATGAAAGTTAGTATTTAAATGATGTAATGTAAAAATTACGATTCCGATTGCTTCAGTTTTCTTGATATTCACTTTAATAGTTTATAAACTAAATGATAGCATCAACAGATTCATTTCTTATCAATTTATCATCCTCATATCTGATCACATTATTTTATTTAGCACTGATTAGTCTTCTATCGCCGACGATTTTTTCCAAAGTTTGGGGGAAATTATAAACTTTTTCCTAAAATAAATAATTAATCAATTAAAATACCAATATTTTTTTTATTATTTGAATAATAATTAACATTAAATTATCAAAATACTATAAATTAATATTTCAGGAACCAAATAACTTTTTTTTATAAAATATATTAAAAAAATAAAAAAATACCAGTACACTAAATAGTTATGCTGGAATATGCATATAATTAAATTTATATAAGCAATTAAAAATTTATCAAAAATTACTTAGGATTCAGTTTAGTTATGTAAACAGAAAAAGCTTTCCTGAATTCTTTGACTAATTATGTAGTTTTATTAATGGCTAAAATATGATGACAGTACTGGGATGCCATCTAATATTCTATAATACCACACCTGTATAGAAGCGCTTCATTCTAAAAATCTTTA
This sequence comes from Argiope argentata, assembly GCA_026289955.1. Lineage (NCBI taxonomy): Eukaryota > Metazoa > Arthropoda > Arachnida > Araneae > Araneidae > Argiope > Argiope argentata. Next base: position 4,909,690 of record JAOUZG010035355.1, on the reverse strand, counting down.
AGAATTCCATAACCAATTTTTTCATGTAATAGCATGCTGCTCCAAAGCTTCAAAACAATTAGTGCAATATTAATTGAAAATAAATGTATTATTTTTCTTAAATCTTTAATTAAAGTCTTTGAATAATGCAGGAAATCATGATATAAATAAACAAAATTTAAATCAATATGATGAATGGCATAGTTGGAAATAAAAATACTGCATAAAAAGCAGATTATAAGAAACAAAAATAACAAATCCAATATCTACGTTCCTCATTTACAGCTTAAGCTGTTCATGTTAGGTTTTGGGAGGAAACTATGGTTATCATATTAATCCAGAAATGCAATACTTAGAATGCATTGTTGGAATGGAATTTTGAAGTGAGTAGTGATGATAAATTAATCTTGTTGCTATGAAACGTTGAACAGAGACTAATGGAAGTCTCAAAATTTATCTGCATTTGTTAGGACCCTGTAGCGCTAAGGCCTCTCTTCGTTTATCTGGATTACATTAGCCAGCTTTTCGAAACATTTGGATTTTCCTATTTCCATTTGTTTAATGCGATGTTTATAGTTATCATACTGATATTTGCGTCTAATTAAAACCTGGAAATTGAATATATGCATACATATAATATATATATATATATATAT
>JAOUZG010035355.1:4897992-4908655 GCA_026289955.1 Argiope argentata | reverse complement strand
ATATATATATTAATAATGAAGGATTAAGATAAATGAAAACAAATCTTTATATGTATTTGTGATACAAAAGTATCTAAAAGAGATAACAAATTAAAACAGTAATAACCGTATGAAATATTTTATGATATTACAACTTCATAAACCATTTTCTATTTATTATAGTTAAAAATTTACCGAACACATTAGGTCATTTACATAACGAATAAATTTGAGAGATTGAAAAGAATATTTGTATTGTAAATTTATTTCCAACATTATTAACTTACGAGTGAAAAGAATTAAATTCTTTAGAGTGTTTTTGATACAAAAAGCCTAAACAAATCGCAAGGATTAAATTACAATTAGCATTAAGTTTTGAGATAATTCCTGATTTTTAATGCGATATATTCTTGGAATAATTTTTAGTTCTTATATCTTGATTAGAAATAAATGGTAAATCCTATTAAAACTCTACAGAAAGCCGAATCATCGTAACACCTTCAGGACGTTGCAGTAATAGGACAGTTTTTTACAGATGAAAACGGATTCGACGATGTCCAGGACAGGACATATATTTAGAAAATTAAAATAATTGTGAGTTTTAATGATTTAACTTCGATTATTATAATATGCAATGCGCATTATAATTAATAATATCATTTCTTATAGAAATGTCACACTACTTACATTATCAACCCTTTAATTTTTTTTTACATTTTATTTATATTTTGATTGTAATTAAACAATCACTATTGTAAAAATTCCTTCTTGTACATGAAATATGAAAATGCAAGTTGCTTAGATTAAAAGGCAAGTTTTTTTTTTCCAGAATGCAAACAAATAAAGCAGTTGCAGAATAGTAATTTACTTGTGTGAATATCTATGCTAAGAATATAATTATAACAACCCTCTGAAAGTTAAAATCCAAATGTTAATGCTCTCTTATTTTATTAATAAAAAGCTGTCAAAAGTTTAGTAAAATTTTTTCATAATAACTTACATAAAATATTAAGAAGAAGATATAATATAAAAATTAATATAAAATAGGTGAGTTATATATATAGTAAGGATATAACGATATTAGACGATATAATTTATCAGAGTGACGAAAAAGAGGTTTTATTAAAATATTCAGGCATAAAAGTCCTCTTTTTAATTTTTCTTTAATAAAAAGAGTTTTTCCATTTTATTATTTAAATATATTTCATTCAATTTTTCGAAGCATGGCCTAGTATTTTAAAATGAACGAATTATAATATATAAAATATAAATAACAAATTATAACGGATAAAAAAACATCCACCGTGATTTTTTAAAAGTACATTTTTCTTAATGCTATAAAATAAGTTTCTTAATTTTTAGTTTTTCTATTTTTTAAATTATGCTTTAATTTATAATAATTGTTACAGAATATCTCTTTAAATGTTTTTCATATTTGATACCTTACGAGTTTATTAAAATGAATTAAATTTTAATTAAATTATTAGTATTAGCTTATAACTACGTTTTAAAGTATTGTTTAATGCCTTTTTTACCTCATAATCCTAATTTTATGAATTTTAAATTTTTCTCAAAAAACTTATTTATATTAGAATATAATTCGAAAAGGACTTTTTATTATGCTCATTGGGTTTTACTATAGATTTGCAACAACTTCCAGATTAGTAGAAATTGCTTACTCTCAACTACCACATTCATCTTATTCCCAATTCATGTACGTTTTTTTCAACTACCAGAAGAGAAAACAGCCAGGTCATGTGAAATATATAAAGGTAGAACAATTAAAAGCAAATAAATTTAAAAATATAAGGTAAATGAGAATTTATTCTTGCTTCAAAATGAAAAAAGTTTAATTAAAAGTTTAAAGTACATAAAATGTCTCAAAAGCTATTTTTTTAATCACCTGATATTATTTAATAAATAAGAAATGAGGGTTCTTTAACAGATGCATTCTAAAAATTAATATTTTTCCAGAAAGAAATAAAAACTTTTAATACTTTTTTAATATTGTAATACACTGAAAGAAAAACAGAATATTTTTATACAAGTGTAACTTCCCTCAAGTGGCGTTCTGCTTTGACGAGAGCACCGTTGCCACTATTCTGATATCTTTTATCCAGCGTCTTTCTGTCGGTATCCGTTTGCAGTAAGCAAGATTTTTAAAAAAAGTAAGAAATAGCCTTCTAAAATAACCTCATCCCTTTGCGGGTAAGCAATTCCAATCGTTCGAAGTAGCTTTCAGTTGAAGCAGAAGAAAAGTATTTTGGATTTCGGAGCTCGTGTCGCTGGTGTTATGGATGCCATTAGTCTTCGGATGGCGCCTTTAAAAAATTTATATAGTAAGATACTCCGTAATTTTTCTATTTTAGACATTTCTTACATCCAAAAAATACTGTTATAAGCTCAGTGCTTCGTATTAATTCATCTCCGATGAATTAAGCTATCGAGAATTGTGATTTCATTTATTTCTCAATCATAATTCAGTTTTTAGAATGTCAAATGGATGATAAATTTCATCTTTTTAAAAAACAAATGAAAAGAAAATAATGCGGCGTGTTTAGTCTAGGCTGTAAAAAATAGCTGTAAACCATTGCTAGTTATGTACTATTCCTGCCAGATATTTTCTTTTTATGAAAAAAAGTATGAATTAATTCTAAATTTTCGTCTCTATTATTTAAAATAGTACACTTAGGACATTTTAAAAGAAATGCATTAAATCCTAAATTCTTCTACAAAATTTATAAGATCATTGTCTATAATTTGTTATTTGACGAGTTCATACAGCTTTTACTATCTCGGTAAATAACTGTACAGAGTTGTGTTTCGTATGTGTCATTATAAAAAAAATGATCTTCAAAGTTGCAGAGGAAAATTTAGTTGTTTTGATGACAATTCAGCCATGATCTTGCAAATCAATACAGAGCTATTGAATTTCTTGGTAGAACACACAGCCAAGAGATTCCTCCATTTTTCTATTACATGAGAAATCAGCATTACATTATATCCATTTAATCATAAATAATAAAAAATTGCAATTGGTTTATGAAAAAATTATGGTTTCTGAGCTTCATTAACGATAGAGCAATTCCGAATTCGGGGTACTTTTACAAATTGTGGTGAAAATAGGAACTTTTTCGGTTTGTATAAAATAATTCAAAATAAAAGTATGCTCCATTTGGCAGAAAAAAATTACAACCAAGCCTTACAAACATCACAATATCTTACGACAACACTATATATTTTTAAAGAAAATTGGAAATGTCACAAAGACTGCACTGTTTGGATTTTTAACATTTATATCAAATATAATCAGTCTCAAATTTTAGAAAAAAAAAGATGAATTATTCTGTTACTTACATTTATTGTTTACAAAACCATATTTCCAAAACACATATATCAGAGCGAAAAATTGAAAATATGGTAAGAAAGTTGATCATTCTCTAGATAAAATAGCATAGAAAAAATAGCTAGATAAAATAGATAAATTATCATTTTTTTCTAGATAAAATAGCTTCTGATTAACTGTGTAAAAAATGTGTGAATAGGACCTAAGACCGAACTCACAATATTAGGGTTTGTTGCTGTGTTAACATAGCAAACTTTATAAGAGTAATTACTCGTGTACAGAGGACGTTATCTGGTTTATGAAGCTTTTACCACATACTCTTCTACCGGTGAGTTGTTGGTGAGACGTACGATAATAAAACGAGTGTCAGTTGTGGTGCTGATAAAGGTGACGGTTGGTGATTCTTGCTGTTGTATTTAATGCGTCCAACGACTTTTGCAGTTGGTAGAGGGCGCCACAACAGCTGTACGAAATTTGCTTATTCAAGGTCGCGGGTCGCCAATTTGGAGAATGGAGAATGGGTGGATAACCTAAACAAGAAAAGGGTAAAGGAAAAAATAATAAAATTGTTAAATGTTTTTTTTTTTAAATAGGATCAAAACTTCCGCAGAATTTGTTTATTGATATTCTTATTATTATGAAACAAAATTACAATTTTATTTCATATTATTATTTTACAAAAAATATATTTGTTGATTTTTAAGTATTTTAAACATTGCGACTTGAAAAGAAAATGTAGAAGCAAATATGATATTCTCATACTCTATAACAAAATTTAATTTTGAAATTTAATAAAATTAGAGAAGAAATATTTTTATTACTAATAAATGAAAGAATTTTTATTTCACTTTTCATAATTTATGTATTGTTTTTTCAATAGACGAATTTCATATTTGTAAATAGGTGGTAATTTTATCCTTCTCTGTTTCTGACTTTCTAGAAAGTTAAAATTATCACATTTACGTCTTCTCAATAATCACATTACGTCTTCTCATATAATTTTAATATTTTCAAAATTTAATTCATCGATTAATTTGATTATTTTTTATCTATAGGATGGTAACATGTTATTTTGAACTTCAGGAGAAGTGATTTTAAATATTCATAACATTTTTCGTTTAACATTAAAAATTAGATACTAAATGGAAAAAAATAATTAAGATAAATATATTCTCATAATAATGCATACTTTTAAAATTTTCTTATCATAACAAATAATTGTCAAATGTTTCTTAAAAATACATTTTAGGAAAATTGTTTGCATTATATCTTTAGCGCATAATAGGTAAATATACTTAAAACACACCTTCATCAAACCTACTCCTACTATTTTCAAATCAATCTTTTTTTAATTTCCAAAATACAAAATACATTTATTCACTCTTTGATTTTCAAAATACAAAATACATTCTTTCATTCTTCTTTGATTTCCAAAATACAAAATACATCCGCTCTTCTTTGATTCCAAAATACAAAATACATCCGCTCTTCTTTGATTTCCAAAATACATCTTTTTTTATTTACAATAACTTTGTGTGTACTAAAATATCTTTACCATGGATTTTATTATCAGATTCAAGTTTTAATTGTATTGATAAAAATCCAATACTTGTGTTTCTTCCACACTTTGCTTTTAAGGACAATACGAAGTGTTAATAAATTTATATGGTCCAAGTCCAACTCATTCAGACACGAAAACCTTTTGTTTGAATTTAATACTGTCTGGAAAATTTCCCCGTCTTAAAGAATAAATAAATATGTAGGAAAGAATAATATCGTCTCAGTACTGTTTATTTTATACTATAGAAATATATTACTATATATAATAATATACAATATAAATAAATATTGCATCTGTCTGCTTTTAGATTTGTATGTTAAATAAATCTAAAGTGTTGAAAATTCAAACTATTTAGGAGACATTCATAGTTCTACATTTTATAATTTATCAGACTTTGTTATGATGATTTTATATAATTGTTTTCAAATGCCCCCTTTATTGAAGATATAATAAAAGTTTCTTATTTCATTTTTATTTTAATATCTTAGACTGATACGGATTCCATATATGTTAGATTTAAGTATTTGTATTTTTTTCTATTGACAATATCTATTGCATTACATTTTTACAAATTAGTTTCCAATTATGAATTATCAATAATAATAATAAAAAAATTCAAGATAATGTTGGTTTGGTATGAACAAATTTATTTATTAAAGAAAAGATTAAATGTTTTACTGTAAAATTGAATATGCGCAGCTGCGTATATAAATAAATATTTTTTTTAATTATTTATTTAAAAAACAAATGAATTTCAATATAATTTCCCCCTAAAAGTAATGCGTAAATAAAGCATATAAATAATTTATTAATAATTTCTTGTTTTATCATCTTTCTAATTTTTATTTATTTCTAATATCTTAAATTTTATTTACTTTGAATACTATTTATATATTCTAACTAGTATCCGATGCATTGATGCCTCAAAATGTTTTTTATAAAAAAACATTTGAAATAGCTATGTTGTTTAATTAGAAATGATAGAAAGAGTGATATTTGTTTTCTTGTCGACCGGGAAAATATTCAATGTAAATCGAATTATATGTGTAGGATATCCCACCGAGCTATTTTAATTAACCGATATCTGCATTCATCTTGTTTTATCTACACCCGATGAAGGACGTAATTCAAAGCAAGAGTTGCAAAAGGTTAGATCGTTTCACAGAGGACGATACTTTTAATTAGTATAACATTCCAGAACAATGCCATCTATCGAGCTTTTGTAAAACTGTCCCAATTAATATTGAGCTAGAGGCTACTCAACAACGGTTCGATACGGACGTACCCACACGCCAGTGATTCCCGCCCGCAAAGATTTGCGGCTACGAGGTAATATGTTTTTAGTAATAATGTTTTTCTACTTCTAACGTCCTCCTAGATGAAATAATCTAACTTTCTGATTATTTAATATCTCCATGTTTTAATTCTTTTAATATTTCCCTCAAAATACTCCCCCTGTAAATATTCACCTTTAATTCTAAATAAATTCTTTTATTTCTTTAAAGAAATCTCTTCATCCTTCGTTTGCTTTATTTTAATCTTGGTTTAGAAACTAGCCCCTAAATATAAAAAAAAAATCCTTAAACATCACGCCACTAAAACCACGCTATCCGAAGAGTCTAATATTTGGAATATTTATTTAGATTCCCTCACATATGAAGAAGATGTATGAATAATAATTATTCCATTTTTTTTCACTTTATTATCAAGTATAATTTAGAGTAGACAGCAATTTTTTATTTTCGTCTTCAGGAAATTAAGAAAAAAAAATGGCTAGCCAACTTGAGACTGTCCAACATGCAACTGGACATACAAAAAATATGGATTTTCTATGTTGAAAGCTATAGTTTATCAACGCTTTATCGTTAGTTAACGTTAAGTTAGTACTTAAAACACTAATAAACAAAAATTCATTTTTATATGTCAGATACAATAATTGCAATATGCATATAACATTTGTAAAAGTGCAAGTAATCAATCTTCGAAGTTTTAACGTAATCGGATGAAAGGTAACATTCTTAAATACAAACATTCATTTTTATATTGTTACGTTTTTAGCGTAGCGGGTTCGGATTGAATGGACTTTATTTGAGGACAGCACAGACAAATTTTCTTACAGCTATTTACAGGATAATTGATAACGTAAAAATTTCAGATAAATACAATCCAGCAATCAACAGTCACTTACAGCGCAAATGCAAGTCTTACGCGCAATAAACACAGTCTGCAAAACAGCTATCGTATAGCACAGCAAACAGTAAATCGCAGCGAGCTCAATAATACAACACTAATAGTAAACGTAATCACAGCTCAGAAATCATCTAGTCCAGCGAGACGCTTTTCTTCCGGGAGTAGCGCGTGCACTGAATCTCGTGAAAATTCTCAAAACAACTCGCGCAATCCAGCGGCTACTAGACTATTCCTTTCGCCAAACCAATCAAGCTGGCGCGAGGTTCCTCGCCTAACGTCGCCATCTTTGGCGCGTTTTCGTACCGATTGCCCGTTTGTAACAATATATCAGGTATGAATGTGTGATTATGTGTGTAGAATTGAAAAATGCATTCAATTTATGAATAATACATGAAACATAATTCATTAGATTATACATTAAAAACATAGCACAAATATACAGGCGGTTTCTTTCTACTAGATTTTTACTACATATTACTTATTATTTTTAATATGCATCAATCACCAATACGATGGTGTAATGGCAGTTGACATGATTTTTTTATTAATTACCTCTATGCCATACTAATTTAATACTCACCAACTATCTAGACATCCGAAGTATGGTACGACTGATGAAAATTCATTTGAAGAAATAAGCTATGAATTTTGTCCTCTACTTGCAGTCTTGACTGCCAAAATTCAAAATTCAAATACAAAAATTTTTTATACACAATTCACGGTTTAATTCAGAATTGAAGGTGAATTTCAATAAAAGTTCTTCAGACAACAGCTTATCGTCACATATATATTATAACTAAAATAAACTATTATCTAAGACACTCTTAAGTGCTTCTATATCGCACTGATCAAAACAAGATGGCTGGCTTCCCTTTTACTATGAATTCTTGGCTAAAATCTTGATATAGAATCACGATGTTGAAATGGTAAAAGTTTGATTTCTTATCCGGTGAGTCCCAGGGTTGAAACCTGATTCCACCAGTCAGGTGGGCTTTTCAGGTGAGTGTATGTATAACGTTTAGAATGAGGGGTTTTCTCTTTGGAATAGCGCAGAAGTTTGGAAATAAGTTACCATCCTTATTGTCTAACTGGCGTTAAAAGTTATCTCTTCATCTTATAATAATCTTAGCGTTGATTTAATACTAAACATTAATGAGACTATATTGAACAAGGCTAAATTAAATTGATATATAGGTTAGAATTTTTTGTGTTCATTAAACTGACGTCAGAGGGTTTCTAATTGGACAGAGTTTTTGTTTTAGATAAAAAAAAATTCTAAGTCATTCCTTAAATAAAGATATTATAAGTACAGATCTCAAAAGTTATATGGTATACATTTTTTTTTATTTTAATGAAGTCGTATTTCTTTTTTATTTAAGCGATAAAAATAATAACTCTATTTAATTAAATCACTTCCATATTTGAGCATATTAATGAAAAATTCACTAAAATCTAAGAAACTGCTTTTATAAATTTTTTTGTTATTTTTAAAATGCAAAGTTATTTAATAAGTTAAAATATTTTGAATTTACTCTCTATTCTTTGATGTAATTAAATTATTTTAAGAAAGCCAGCTTATTTTTACCTCCAAAATAAATTTCTTCTTCAAATGTACCTCATTTTCTTATATTGTAATCAAAATAATTTCTGTCTCCATAATTGGCTCCCAAGAATTATTTGCTTGCAGAAACTTAATTAAATACCTGAAAGAGAAGAACCGCTTGTTGAGAACGTAATTAATTTGCTCTCTGAGATTCTTCCAGATATTTTCACTGATTTTCTTCTCCGTATTACAAGAAAAAATTAAAGAGAAAGTAGGGTAAGGCTCCTTTATAACCAAATTAAGATGTACTAGAAAAGTTATCAAATTAACGTATTTGTCCAATTTAAATGCTGAAGTTAAATTTAAGTTTAAAATTTCATCATAACAGTGGAATAGTGATAATAATAGAAATTTTAGCATCGAAAATGATCCAAAAAAATTGATAAAGTATTTGTAAATTGTTAAAAATTAATGCATTATTAATTAATAAATTAGAGAATGTGAATATTAATTTCATTGCAATGCAATATAACCTATCATACCATGTTCTATGAGATCTATGATAACAATGGATATTTAATCCGTTGACTTTATTATGCAGGGTAAATTGTTAAATGTTTATGTAAGTAATTTCCTTCTTTTACTGTGTACCTGTGTTCAAATATTTAGGTTGAAAGACGAATTGCAAAAATTAAAAGCACAACATTTGGGTGAATATTATTATAATTCACCCAAATGTTGTGCTTTTAACCCTATGAATTAAATATCTTTATTTTTTATGCACTGGAAAAAATATTCTATAATAGGAAAGGAATAAAAATCTATTTTTATAAATTAAACGCCTTATTTTACTAAAGTTTATATACATATGTATTAAAGTCATGATACCATGCCATTAATCTGCCTCGGGACTTAATCAATTATGCTATTATGTATTTATTGCACATGACTATGTTTGATATTTTGATTAATCATATTAATGGAAACTAGGATACAACAAATAAAGGACAAATATATTAACAGTTTGTCTTATCAATTTTTAAAAACTTTGCTTTTGGGAAACATGTTTCATCGATTAAATAAATTAAGATTATTGTAGAAATTTTTGTTGACAATCTATTATAATATTAATATTTTAATTTCACTTTCATATCTTCACTGCAAACTGCATTTGTAAAAAGTGGCACTGTTTTCAGCAGTAATATGCAATTTTTTATGCATGCAATATATGGAATTATTCTAAATTCACAAACTTTGGCAAGTTTCTGATTGCGTATTTTTATTCGTTTGCTAATATTTCTTTTGAATTGCTTTCAGGTTTTCATAGAGGTTGGCAGCCTGGTAGTAAGGTTTCGTATTCGAGATTTGGTTTCTCTGAATAACTGTCGAATAAATGTGTCTGTTGTATGTTAATTCATTCAGGACCGAACGGTTTTGTGGGGAAATAACTTGAAGTGAGAATGGGAACTCAGGTTTCATCCTTGTTAATTGACTGCTGTTCAGAAGTATGAGGTCCGTTACCCTAGTGAGGCCTTAAAAATTATAACTGTACTAAATTAAGGATTTCACAATGTATTTGAGCCTATTTCTATATTATGTATGCATTCGAAAGTATGGATCAGAAGCAATTGAGATGTTTTGTATCATAATCTTTTACAAAGACATTCTTAGAAATGTAATTTATTATTTTTTAAATTAATATTTTATCTATTTTTTATTAATTGTTTCTTTTATTTTGAAAATATTTCTCCATTTATTTTTACTGTCTATAAAATCATATCTTAAGTTTTAAATATAAAGTCATAAATTATTTCAATGGAATTATCTCATATAAAACTGCTTAGTTGAGTTTTTAATAAAGTGTTAAATTATTCAGAATTAAATTAATAATTAATAGAAAATTATTGGTTAAATAATTTTATATAAATTAATTAAGTTAAAAGAAAACTTGTTCCTATATTTATTTATTCATCAACAAAATTTAAAATCATTCATTGCATTCTTTTAATACATTTTAATAAGAAAATTTATATGCACAACAAAA
>JAOUZG010035355.1:4881497-4897592 GCA_026289955.1 Argiope argentata | reverse complement strand
GTTGTTCGGTAAATGCCCCCATTTGTTAACAGACACTTAGAAGACGATTCCTTTTCAGGTATTTTATAACTGCTACAAATTTTATTTCCGTTAAAATATAATTAAAGGTAAAAGCAAACGAATTTTCTCTTTGATAAACATATTTTATTAATATTATTTTGTAAAGTAAATGATGATCAATTGTAAACTTTTGAAATCTGGCAATAGTTTGTAGATCTTGGTGTCAGAAAAAAAATAAAAGAAAAACGATGGAATTCGGAAACGCTTGGAGTCTTGTCTTGAATTTTTAAAAATATAAGATGCTCTGCAAGCTACTGAAATTTATATATAGAATTTGAAGCTTAAGAAAACGGTTAGTTTTTTAGAAAGCATATTAAATTGTGGTGCCAACCGGACGTGATTGAAGAAAAAGGTCAGTAAATTAAACTTTCGATTTCCAGTACTTTCGTTTCTATTATGGAAGATCTAATAAAACGGCGTAGTCCAATAAGGGCTAATTTTGCGAAGCGTTATAATGCGTTAATAACGGCGTTGAAAGAAGAAAATTTAAATAAGGATGATATTGAAATAAAACTTTGTTCTTTAGAAAGAGTTGCTACTAATTTGGCAGAATTCGACGAAAGTGTATGTAAAGCATTAGTAGGGACTGAATCTGAAGAATATGAAGTAGAGTATGAAAAAATAGAAGAATATCGTGAAAAATTAGATGCTGCACGGTTTCTTGTTTAGAAAAACTTTCTTCTATATCCGAAGTGCCGGTGTCAGTTAATGTGGCGAAAGCTAAATTAAAACTTCCCGAAATTGAATTAATTAAGTTTGACGGTGAAGTGAAAGATTGGCTTAGCTTTTGGAGTCAATTTGGAAGAATTCACGAGGACGTTACCATCGGTGATGAAGTGAAATTTCAATATCTGATACAGAGTACTATAATAGGCAGTAGAGCGCGGGAAATAGTTGATAGTTATCCGCCAACTGCAAAAAATTATGCAAAAGTTATTGATAGCCTGAAGGCTAGATTTGGCCGAGAAGAACTTCTTGTTGAGTATTATGTTAGAGAACCACTTTCATTGGTTGTAAAAAATGCTGTTAATATGAATCCGAAATTTAATATAATGCAACTTTATGAAAAATTGGAATCATATTTAAGGACACTGGAGTCTATTGGTGTAACTACTGAAAAATATGCAGCTATGCTTTTCCCGCTAGTGGAATCGTGCATTCCTGAAAATTTATTGAGAGTTTGGTTACGAAATCCAGTGAAAATTACAGTAGACAATACCGATTCTTACGGCGATAAATTGTCGCAATTGCTATTATTTCTCCAAACGGAAGTGGAAGGGGAAGAGAGGATTTTGATGGCAAAATCAGGCTTCAATTCCACAGAAACTCGGAAGCAAAGTAAAAAATATCGAGAAGTCGAAACTGTTCCGACGGCTAATGATTTGGTTTATGAAGCCAAATCTTTGAAGTCTTGTTTATTTTGTGGAAAAGTCCACAATTCACAAGATTGTTTTAAGGCTCAAAAAATGTCTTTTGATGAAAAACAAGGTATTTTAAAGAAGAATAAGGCCTGCTTTACTTGTTTAAAGGTCGGACATTTTTCCAGAAAATGCAAATCTAGTGTTCAATGTATGCTTTGTCAGGGAAGACATTGGACAATTATGTGTCCTGGAAAGGTCAATAACACCGAACCTAATGCCGCAGAATCTCCCAGCACTTATGGAAATATAGTTTTATCAAATCAAAGTGAACCGGAAATTCTTTTACAAACTCTTTTAGTCTTACTTGAGACGGGTGGAAGAAACAAGATGGTAAGAGCATTATTTGATACAGAATCGCAGAGATCATACATTTTGAAGTCAACTGTTAATGAAATGAAATTAACCGCAGAACGAAGTCAAAATTTAACGCACGTAGTATTTGGCGGCGCTAGCTCCAAGAAGAAACACAATTGTTATGAACTGGCTGTGAGTAATTTGAAGAGAAATTATTCTTGTAATATTCAAGTTTTGGATCAGGACATAATTTGTGGTTATATTCCTAGCATACAAAAGGGCCCATGGGTCAAGGAGCTACAGAATAAAGATATCCAATTCACTGATGTTGGTGAAAGCTCGATGCCTATAGAATTGTTGATAGGAGCTGATTATGCTGGAAATCTCTTCACAGGAAATATATGTCCATTGATTGCTTTTGAAACCTATTTGGGTTGGAGTGTAATGGGAAAACCAAAAGTGGGTTTCAACAAAAACTCCTCTATATCTCTTTTTATGCAAAGTAATGACATTTCAGACCTGTGGAGACTAGAAACTGTAGGTATAATGGACCCATGTGAGACTGATAAATCTAAAGATTTAGAACATAAAACTTTAGACTATTTTTCCAGAAATGTAAAAATTGACGAGAACGGAAGATATGAGGTTACGCTTCCCTGGATGCGCAGTCAAGAGGAATTATCTCGTCAAGAGTCTTACCCAGACATCGCTGGGAAAAGACTCGTTTCTACTAGCATGAAATTATTAAACAGCAATCAATTCGAATGTTATGATGCTGTCTTCGAAGAGTGGAAGAAAGAAGATATTATAGAAGATTCTTGTGAGGGTCCTGGTCACTACCTACCTCATCGAGGAGTGTTTAAGAATGATTCCACCACCAAAGTGCGGCTAGTTTTTGACGCTTCATGCAAGTCAAGAGGAAATCTTACTTTGAATGACTGTTTGATGAAGGGTCCAAATTTTATAGAGACAATACCTTCAGTACTCATGAAATTTCGGGAGAAAACTTCTGGTGTTGTTTCTGACATCAAAAAGGCGTTTCTACAGATATCGGTCGCTAAGGAAGACAGAAGATAAAATTTCTGTGGTGGAAGGATGAGAACAGAGATGCGACTAAAGTGTATCAGCATGCCAGAGTAGTGTTTGGCCTGAACTGCAGTCCCTTTCTGTTGAGTGCTGTCATTCACCATCATTTGAATCAATATCTATCTTCTCCTTACCATGATACTGCTCTGAAGTTAAAGAACTCATTTTATGTCAACAATTGTTTGACATCAGTAGATTCAGAGCAGGAGCTGCAGCACTTTATTGAAGACTCAACAAAACTGATGGCACAAGCCAAGTTTGACCTTAGAGGTTGGAAATTCACAGGAGATGCAGTTTCATTAAAAGGTCCAAACCCAACTCCTGTTTTAGGACTTTTGTGGGAAAAATCAGAAGATGTGCTTTTCTGTGATAATTCTTTACTGGAAATGCCTCCCGGTACAGTTACTCGACGTGTGATTTTATCTTTTGTCAATAGAGTTTTTGATCCAATTGGTTTTACTTGTCCAGTTTCTTTGCGACCTAAAATATTATTGCAAGAGAGTTGGAGGTCGAAGAAGAGCTGGGACTCTGAAGTATCACAGTACATGAAGGAAAATTTTCTGAAATGGATAGAAGATATAAAAATGTTACATCTTGTAAAAATTCCGAGGAAACGCTTTATCACCAATGTTTCTTCCGTTAGTTTCCACGTATTTTGCGATGCTAGCACCACTTCATATGCAGCAGTTGTTTTCATCCGATGCCAATCAGCCCATGAAACCTCTGTACAATTACTAGCTGCTAAATCTAGAATAGCTCCATTAAAATCCATTACCATACCTAGACTGGAACTGCTTGCCTTTTGCATTGGTGCAAGGCTCTCAAAATTTGTAAAAGAGAGCTTAAATATTGTAAATGTGAAAACACAGTTTTGGACAGATTCTACCACAGCTCTTCAATAGATCAGACGAGACGAACCTTGGAGCGTTTTTGTCCGGAATCGAGTGAATGAAATTCGGAAGCTGTCAAATGTGGAGGACTGGAGACATGTTCCGGGACCACTAACCCCCGCCGATTTGCCCTCTCGAGGATGCTCTGTTTTGAAACTTTTGAGTTCTAAATGGTGGGAGGGACCAAAGTGGTTACTCTTACGTGAGGATTTGTGGCCAGAATCGGATTACTATATTAATGAAGACATTGTCTCTGTAGAAAAATGTGGCAAATCAATTAGTCTTGTAAACATCTCTCCTGTTACTGCAAATCTTTTCTCCCGGTTTTCCAGCTACGCCAAAATCATTAAAGTTTTGGGTTGGATTTTGAGATTTGAACATAATTCTAAGATCGGAAAGGAATGCAGAAAAGAGGGATATTTGACTACACTTGAAATAAATGAGGCAGAAAAAAGGATTATTAGGATGATTCAAGAAGAGTCTTTCACAGAAGAATCAGTTAGAAGTTTGAAGACCCTCAATGTTTTTAGAGATGAGGAGAGCATTTTAAGGATTAAAACAAAATTAACTGAGAAGGACGACTTACGAAATTTTAGATACCCCATTCTTCTTCCTGAAAAACATAGGTTAGTAGAGCTTCTTGTCAGAAAGGTTCATATGGAAAACTCTCATGCTGGAGTGCAGATTCTATTATCAAAATTGCGAGAAAATTTATGGATTATAAATGGAAGAAGAACTGTTCGTAGAGAAATAAACAAATGCGTAAGATGCAAGAGAAATAATTCCAAGAATATAAAAACCCAACCTATCGGTTTGCCTCAGGATAGAGTAGAAGAATCAGCTGCGTTTGAAGTGAGCGGCGTAGATTTGGCCGGACCACTTACTCTTAAGGGAGGTGGAAAATGTTGGATAGTTCTTTTCACATGTGCTGTGTATCGTGCAATACATCTCGAACTGACTCTGTCACTTGATACTAGATCCTTTCTCCATTGCCTTCGGCGGTTCATAGCCAGACGAGGCCGACGAAAGATTATTTACAGTGATAATGGCACTAACTTCGTAGGCGCTGAAAATTTGATGCGAAAACTAGATTGGGAAGCGATTGAAAGAGAAACTTCTATCCAAAAGATAACATGGAAATTCATACCACCCTCCGCACCTTGGTGGGGTGGATTTTGGGAACGGATTGTACAAATGGTGAAAATACTTGTTAGACGTGTCTTAGGGAATGCCTGCTTACACTATGAGGAGCTGGTTACCATTTTATGTGATTGTGAGGCGGTCATTAATTCCAGACCTCTGACGTACTTATCAGAAGATTCCAATGACCTCATTCCTCTCACTCCGTCAATGTTCATACAAGATATTCAGACGGTGAGAGTGCCCGATTTAAATAAACTGGACACTACCAATGTTAATAGGCGTTGGAAATATCGACTAAATCTTAAACAACACTTAAGAAAAAGATTTCGTCGTGAATATCTAGGCATATTATTACAACCACGGAATAAAAATAATATAAACGAAGTAAAACCTGGAGAAATCGTCTTAATAGAAGATGATTCAAAGAAAAGATTAATATGGCCAATGGCTAAAGTTCTTGAGGTTTATGCAGGTAAGGATAAAAATGTCAGAGTTGTGCGATTGAAAACATCAAGTGGTGAGATTGTACGTCCTGTTCGTCGGATTTATCCCCTTGAGATAAAATGTGCAGAAGATGAAAGCCATCTTAGGGAAAACCCTCTTACAACAAGAAGAGGTAGAACTATAAAAGTGCCTTCAAGATTTTTGAGGACTTGAACAATGCAAATTACTTTGTATCCAATGCTTATTTACCTTATTTTATGTTTGATTCTTTACAAATAATCAAAGGTGGGAGTGTTCGGTAAATGCCATCATTTGTTAACAGACACTTAGAAGACGATTCCTTTTCAGGTATTTTATAACTGCTACAAATTTTATTTCCGTTAAAATATAATTAAAGGTAAAAGCAAACGAATTTTCTCTTTGATAAACATATTTTATTAATATTATTTTATAAAGTAAATGATGATCAATTGTAAACTTTTGAAATCTTGCAATAGTTTGTAGATCTTGATGTCAGAAAAAAAAATGAAAGAAAAACGATGGAATTCGGAAAAGCTTGGAGTCTTGTCTTGAATTTTTAAAAATATAAGATGCTCTGCAAGCTACAGAAATTTATATATAGAATTTGAAGCTTAAGAAAACGGTTAGTTTTTTAGAAAGCATATTAAAAATGTAATAAATTATTCAAAAATTATTGATTTTTGTAAGAATTGGACTCGCATCCTCCTTTTTACGTGGAAAGTACTGAAATCCTTGCATTTTATCGATCAAGCTACAGTCTGCTGATCTGAACATTCATTACAAAGCTATTAAATGCATTAAAAAAAGTTAAAATTAATAAATGAATTAATAATTGATAAAACTGTATTAACAACGTGTATCATCCACAAAAAGTTTAACAAATTCTATTTGAACATGAGTGGAAGAATTAAAAAAAATATTTTATTATTGACGAAACATTTGAACAAGATATATGTGGACAGAGTGTGAACTAGTAGTAGAGATTAAATTCGAAAAATATAAATTAAAAGTATTAACTAGAAAAATATTTTTTGTTGATTTAGCTAAATTTTAAGATCAGATTTTCTACTCAGATGAGACAATTGTTTGATAATTCAGAGAGTCTGACAATCTGAACAGTAAAAATGCAAATTAAAACAGCAGATTGAGAAATGATACAGAAGATATTAGCTCAAAGTTTCTTCAAAGTAATTTACTTTCTTATTTCAAAGACTGTTATAAAATAAGCTAAATGTAACAGTTTTTGAACTGAAAAGTGATACGTCGAAGAAATAATTGAAGAGTGAACTTATGAACTTTCCGGAAAATATCACCTCTGTAATCTCTTTCTTTTTTTAATTGTCTCATACTTATAAATGGAAAAAATTTTGTTCCATTTCAAAAAGTCATTAAATTTTTCACGATTCAGCAGCTTGAACCAGTCATCATTATTGATTACTTTTAAAGATAAAAATAAAATCTAAAAGAATGATCTTTTATAGCAGTCTCCACATTATTCTGCATGAAAAATCATTACTTTTAGAAGAAAAATAAGAGAAGAAGTCATTATTACTTCGCCTGAAATTGTTTCTACGAACTACTTCATTATAAAAATGAAGGTTAGTAAAAAAGAAATATAATCTTTCTGTTTTTCTGTCAGGAAAATATCACATACATTTCCTTCTTGTTTTGGTAGGTTATTAAAAATTCGATATATAGTCATCTATTCGTTTTAGAAACTTGTTTTCATGTGTAAAGCTGTTGTTTTCTTTTAAAGAAACCTTTTTTTTGTTTCTCAGCATTTCTACTTGTTTATATACAAGCGTTGGCAAATTTAGTGGTGATTTAATTTATTGTGATATCGGAACACGAAAGAATAGATTAGTTCGCTATTTATATTTATAGTCTAGATTTAAATTTATTTTTTATTCGATACTGAGGAAATGTTGACTAACTTCTTTTCTATATACGAATTTTATCATTCTTTTCTATATACGAATTTTATCATTCTTTTCTATAATGAATTTGGGTTTTTATGTTCTAAGAGAATGACAATTAGCATGCTATTGCATTAGATAGGGGCATGATCTCTGTGATTATGACTGCATCCTTTCTGACATACATTTGTTGTCTCCCTGATAACTTTTTATATTATCGGTGTCCTGGAGCGGAGGTAGCGCGTTTTCCTTTTGATGTGGACGTCCCGGGTTTGAGTCCCAGTTAGGTCATAGTTATTTTTCTGTGTACTATCTGTGAGATGTGGGATTGTGAACTCCTTGTAAAAAGGTACTGAGTCGTACTCTTGGTCCCAGTTGACGCTATTTCAAAAACAAGAGACGCTCATTCGGCTTAAAATCATTGATGGCTGTCAACGCGCTTGTCCATGGCAAGTGCCATTAGTAGTAACAGTAACACTTATTATGCTACTGAGATGATGCAATTTCTTTATAATTTTGCTTCTAATTAAACCTCCAATTTAACGTTTTATTTTGGTGATATAGATATTAGATATTTGAAGGTTGATGGGGTTGGCTCATTTGTTGCTAGTTTCATCAAAAAATGAAGCCTTGGGACAATTCTGTGTATGTTGTGTATACTTTTTTCAGTATCTCATCAGCTACGATGCCCCTAAGTTTTATTCAACAAATATCTTTCACCAGCTGCCAACATTAAACTTTCAGATTATCAAGTGAATTAAAAATAGTACCGCCATGCACTAAGTTCTTAAGCAAAAGGCTTTTCATTATTTCTAGAATTTAATTCTGCTAGAATATTTTTCTTGGATTTGTAGTATTTAGTTAGATATCCTCCATTACTCAATGAAGCGAACCATTCCCTTTTTGTCTTTATTTATTGAATAATTTCAATTTCAAATTATTTTGCCTGTATCAATCTTATATAATATAAATTTGATTAAAAATAGTGATATTGATATCAATAAAAATTATTTTATTGATATCAATATCTTTATTAGGATCAATAAGTCTCTATCGCACTCAGGGAACTTTTTCTTTTAGATAACTTCATCAAAAGTAACGTAGAAAAGAAAACTTTTATTTTTTAGCTCTCACGTGAAACTAACTGAATTTGGCCTATCTCTTCGAACTTCAGTGAGTCTTTTCTGAGTACATTTTGAGATTTCTCGACATCGTAAAAGGAAAGAAATAGTTGCACATGATGCTTTCACAATATGAGCTCTACTTCAGCAGGAACTTTCGGATGAGGAAAGAAAATACCATCGAAAGTAATTTTCTACATTTGTGGTAGGCAGTGGGACATTCAGGGAAGAGAAAACTTCTGAAAAACAAGGTGTCCGACTTTTTTTGCCCAGGGGTGGCATTGACATTCCACACGTGCGTTTTCCCAGAGTTTTTCGTATTTCTTGGCAATTTTCTTCAAAGTTAGCTGCTGAACTACAGTTCCTGTTATGTTTTTTTTTTTTTCTATTCTTCAGAAAATTGTAAACTTGCATTATCACTGCTTTCATAAAATGTTGCGAATAAATTTGATATTTTTCATTGAATCTTTAATGAAGAGTCGATTAAAATCTCTGTTCTGTTATATACTGAATTTTTATAATCTGTAGTTTATTTACAGTTATAAATAATAATTTTGTAAGATCTGTTCGGTACAAATATCGAACTAGAAATATTTAAATATAGATAAAAAAATTTCACTTTATAATAGCGATAACTCAGAATTAACTCCTTATAATAATAATTTGAATATCAGAATCCTTATATTTTGGTCTAATCTCTAGAGTTTTTAAAATTAGTTATGTGTATTCTAATGAGTCACGATAATACTATGTAAGTCTTCTAAACTACTAGCACGAGGTTTACGGCTATTGAAATTTGAATTTAAAAAATATATTGTTGAAATTGCCAATAATGAGTCGCATAAAACAATTCAATCGGAATTAAATCCAGTGAATTAGATAGTCTCCAGATACGGATAACATATAATATAAAAGGAAAACTATAAATCCAGATAATATAATAACGATGTCGAATTTTTTTAATGTAAATATATGTGTACTATTTACCACATACCTTTGAGCAATAATTATGAAATAGCTTATTAAAATGCAATTTTTGGTCATTAATTGGTGGCCGTGATTAATCACCAGTTTTGGTGGTCTCCCCTAAACTTTCTCTCATACTCTCCAGTGAAAAGTTTGAACTTTTTAAAAATTAGTTTGAAATTTCATAACTTTGAAATATTTAAAAATTAATTTAAAATTACATAAAGTTGAAATTTTTAAAAATTATTTTTATGTTGCATTGCATTGATCTGCGTCTAGTATAATCATTAGTCAATTAGAATTGACATTAACCACAGTTATAGATAATAAAATATCACTAAAAATTATAATATAATTAATAAGCATTTTGAAGTACTTGGAATTCATTAAAAAGGAATCAACATCTATTAAATTTAGTTTTTAAGACGTTTCTTATATTTAAATTCGATGCGACTATTATCTGTATTTTAAAATTATATTCCTTTTAGGAATAAAAATATTGATAGAATAATTTATTTTTCTTTCCTAGCATTTTTAGAACATTTGCTCTATTCTTCTTCTTATCAATTTTTTAAATCTCTTTTTGTTAATTTTTAAATTCACAGGTAGTATAAAAATGTCAACTTTATTTGTGAGCAATCCTATTTTCAAATATTCATTTAAGAAAAAAATCAATATTATTTCTAAATATTTATTGCTTAGTGTACCTCAGCAACTTTTTTGAATATAAAAATTAGAAAACTGAGTTCTACAATAGAAAATTTAATAATAAAAAACATTTAATTTTTTGCCAGAATTTTTTATTAATGTTTATCGTGTTC
Organism: Argiope argentata; assembly: GCA_026289955.1. Lineage (NCBI taxonomy): Eukaryota > Metazoa > Arthropoda > Arachnida > Araneae > Araneidae > Argiope > Argiope argentata. The sequence continues at coordinate 4,887,409 of JAOUZG010035355.1, read as the reverse complement.
TCCATTAATAAATATAAATATTATATTATAAAGGGAATATAACCCAATTTTCAAAATAAAGAAATTTTCACAAGAATCAAGCTTGAGTTATATTTATAACTCAAAAAAATAAATTAGGCGCGGAAAATTCCAAAGTAACTTCAAATCAAAATTGAAACTTTCATTATCTCTTTGAATTACTCAGAACTTTTGAAAAATAATCTTCTTATTGAAAGAAAGAAAATTAAAAATTTAAGTAAAAATTTAAAAGTTTCTATAGAGATTTAAGTAATTTTTATGCATTTAAAGTAACTCTAATAGTAAATAGAATGATAAATAATACATAATAGAATATTTCCTTTTTGAAGAAAACATATTAATGCTTTTTATTTTATTTAATGCTTTTATTTCTGAAATTTTTATTAATAGATTCAATTAGAAAATCAATAATTTCATAAATCTTCAATGCTTAAATTTCAACAAAATTTATTTAAATTGACTTTAAGCAAATCTGAGTTAAAGTGTTCAACATGTACTTGTTAGTTAAATCTCTTTCATTCACAGTTTCTTCTTAATACTCATATTGGATTTTATAATTGGTTTTTAAGCAGTGAACATACATAACATATAGCTTAAAAGAGTGCCTAGGGTTTCAGATTAGGAAATATTAGTTCATTATCTATAATATGAGATGTACTTTTTCAACTAAATCATCGCAGTTCCAATAAAATTTCCTTATATTATTTTACCAAAACCAATATTATTTTGCTTTAAAACGATTTGAGCCCAAAGAAAAATAAAATTATTTTAAACAGAAATACGAAAAGACATAAATTTGCTGAAATATAAATTGAAGAAGGCATAATAATACATTGAAGTAGACATATTAAATGGATATTTATTTGCAAGTTAAATATGGTTCACATTTTAAGAGTTGCCGAATATTCCAGAAATGTTCTATAAAAATAAATCACCTAAAAGTGAAGCTTTTGGGGGAATTTCTTACATAAATCTTCAAGTTAAGCTGCAATAAGAATAGATTAAATCATAAATTTAAATACTCTTGATCTCCAGATCTCCATTTGGAAACTCGGAACGTTTCTTTTGGCGTAATGCTATGATATATCTCGGAGCATATCACCGAAATATTTTTATTAGAAAAATATTGCATTTCTTCATCCAAGATATCTTGAATATCTATAAAATTTTTCTTTATTGGAATTTTCTTTCAAAATATAGAAAGAAAGAAACAATAGAAACTATTATTCAAATTCTTTCTCTATGAAAGAAAATATATGGCTGAATTTAATTCTTAGAATCTTTTTCACGTGCATTTGCATTACTAGTTTCAAATGAAACGCACAAAATCTTACATTTTGGTCATTTTATTTATTTTTGTTAAAAAAAAAACTTTAGACGTCTATATTGTATAAATGTTTAATTGATTATTTTTAAAAAACGATTATTTTATCTGATATTTATAGTTGCTTTAAGACTATCTGCATAAAAAGCTTTTGTTATAGCTTCAAACTTTGATTATATAACTATAAATTTTGATTATAATTTTGATTATATAACTATAACTTTTGATTACAACTTTATAATAATATTATCTAAAGGGTAAAGTCATCATCTTTTTTCTGGTTGTCAATATAAAATTATAGAAACGGCATCAATGAGAAGTAAAGTAGATATGTATTATTTGAGTAATTACTGACAAAATATTTTAATAGTATTGTTGGTAATTGGCACAGTTATTTTAAAACCGAAATGCAACAAAACTAACATCATATTTTATAGCAGTATTAGCACAATATGTAAAGCATTTTGAATACTAATAATTAACGGCATACGATGGTTTGTTATCAATTAAAGATTTACGTAATTGTCACATTACAGTACATTTAAAAAAAGTGAGCAACTAGCTGTAGTGAAGAATGATATCTGCCCTTTTAATAGCCTTACACCAGTTTTGCTCATTGTATGCATAGGTATGCTTAATGGATTCGAGCCCCGTAACATCAAATTGCTATACCAAACTTAAGTGCATAAACACATAATTGTAAATTTATATTGTATTTTATTATAATAATTTTATTTTTGAACAAATAATATTTTGGCACTTTTCTTAATTCTCTTTCAAATATGGAAAAAAAATTCGTCTTTAAATTTTGCTAATAATGAAAATGTGTTTGTATGTATGTACGTTTGCACTGTACAGGCCAGTCCTAAAACCAACACATTTTACCCATGTACAGATTTTTTAAAGTGCTAAGGAATTTATCTCTAGCCTTTAGATATTTCAGAGCATTTTTGATTATATGATTATAATTATAAATTAATTAAAAATTATGTGATATTGTGTAGCTATTGAAAATATTATAATCCAAAAATAAATAATACTTCAATTTTAAGTTCAAAATATTATATTTTCAATGAGAACATTCTCTTTTTTCAAAATACTTTTAAAAATATCTTTAGCACATTTTACAACAATAGATTTAACTTTTTTTAGATGAGACTGGAACTGCTGATGTCGTTTCTAATAATAAAAAACTCTAGCAGTTTTTTCCAATTATTAATGATTAAGATAGCATGATTTGATTTATTTTCCCACTATATGTTTTTAATATAAAGCATAATCTTAATAATTTTTTTAAAGTTTGAGGTTTTTACATTGTTTTTTTATTTCAGAACTCAGCAACATAAAGTGAATTAAAATTGGGAAGTGAATGACATTTTAAAATTAAATAACAGTGCTGAAATTTCCTTTTATATAGTTAGATGTATAAAAATATAGATTGAAATTTATGAAAATATACAGCACAGTGACAACGCGATGCAAATTTTTTAAATTAATCTGACATATACGAACTTAAATACGAGACTTGAAGTTTAAAAATAGTTTAATGAGGAGGACATTAATACCGGGTTTACACTCGACCATTATAAGACAGTATGTAAGTAGCACATGCGTTTAAAGGCTGAAAAATGCTGTTCGATCGATGTCAAGTAATTGTCCCGCTGGGACAACTATGAGTCGCTGTCTTGTATTTTTTCTTATCATCCATGTGTTTATAAACTTTTGCTGTTTTTCTGGCGAGAAAAATGGATAACTTATCATAGATTAATTCCGGTATATTTTGCTCTTTGTTATTTCTGATGCGATATCATGGTTTTTTCTATTTTATAGACCAATTTTTTTACACAGTTCTCCAAATTTATGCATGTTTTTATTTTATTTTATCACGTTTCTTTGTGTAAATATACACAATTCTAATACAATACGGAGTTAAAAAGAAAAATTCATGGACGCCAAAATGACAATATCGATAAGCATGGAATGTCTAAATTTATCTTATTGAAATTTTAGCAAACATAAATCAGGCCCTTTCTGCGCAAGCGCTATCTACTTGCCGTTTTATAATTGGCCGAGCGTAAACTCGCATAAGACTAAATTACAGGAACTTTTTAATTGAAATTTTTAATAACTATTTACTGTGGCTAACTAATTGCTTTACATAAGTGGCTAATTTTTTCAATTGAAAAGAAAATTTATTAATTAAATAAAGTTTTTTTCGCTTTGTCTACTACACATAATTGCTTTAAAAGTACAAAAAAATACCAAAAAGATATTTTATGAAAGGTTTCTACGTTAGCTTGTTCCTACCTGAGAGTTTTTAAGTAATAAATGGAAATGAAATCACAATTAAATTAAATTACCTTCTCCAGCAATTATATTCTTGATTTTCGAGAATAAACAGAGTATTTAAAGAGAGTATCAATAGTATCAAAAGACATAGTATTATCGATTTTTAGAGATTTTTTTATATATACATAGCTATTTAAAAATCTCAGAAATTTTAATAATGTCATATTTGCAGTAAGATTTTATGTTCATTCCATAGCGAGAGTTTTATTTGTAATCAAGAAAACGCATTCATCGTAACAGATGCTACTTCTTCTTTAACAAAACAAATGTTCTCTCGGATTTATTTCTCCTGAAAGACAAGAAAGAGGAAACATAAAAAGGAATGTTACAAGACCTGTCTTTAAGTAAACTTCATGTAAGTGGTTTTCTGCTTAGGAAAAAAAAAGAGGCACTTGAAGGTTTTCTTTGCCTGACTTTTCCTTCCGCGGCATCCGTTATCAGCAAACAGAATCCTGAAGTAAAAGAACTTTCTAAAATATAAGCTTCCTTAACGAATAAGCTATTCCAATCGTCCCCGGAATGGGGAGGAAAAAGACGGTTGAGGTGATAGCTGATGTCAGTTTCGTTATTGTCGTCATTTATCAGAGAATGCTCCATAAACAAGAAAAAACACAATTTGTTCCTCCTCTTAAAAGATCTCGCTTCTCCAAGATGCTTCGAGAATAATTCTTGGCTACATTTCTTCTCTTGGAGTAAATTCACAGAAAAATATAAGATTTCTTTTTTTTTGTTTTGGCGTTTCAGCTGAATGAAAACTTATATTCAAAATTTATGTAACTTTTTCGAATGTTAAATATTAATATATTTCAAAGGAAAATGGAATTTAGAAGAAGTAGGTATATTTTTAAATTAGGAGAAGTCAAGAATGTTTTCTAATGTTATTTCGATTCAACTCCGGAAAAAGATTAAAGTTTGAAAAATAAAAATAATAAAATAAATTGAAGTTAGAATAATTCTGATAATGTACAGAAAGCATGCTCTTTATTGATATTGATGAGCTTCGATCTCAAATATTTTTTTTTCTTTTTATTAACCCAGTTTTTATCGTTTTTATTTAGTTGATGTAAGTATGGATAGAAATCTATAGTTTTTACTGTAGAAATATATGCTAAATTACATTGAACCAGTTATTTACTTTTTTAATTATTGTACAAACATGCATTTAGGTAGATGCACACCTCTCTTTGAAGAAACTCGTTGAAAATTGATATCGATTCATAAACTTTGTTTAAAGCTTATATATGAATTTTTAGCTATGTATATTTTTGCATTTTTAAGTTAATGTTTTATAATTGAATGTTATAAATAATAGAAAAAAATTTCGTATTCTAAGAAATTGATTATTGGAATTTTTATTAAAATCTGTCTTAGATTTTGACACGAAAATCACACACTCTCTCTCTAATCTTCTTATATAATAAATTAAATATTTAAAACAGCAGAAAGACTTCCTTTATTTGTGTATTTACCAAAACCATAATAATTTATTATGACTCATATTTAATGCTGGCTTTTTATGCTGTAACAGTAGCAAAGCCAGGTCTTCAAGAAAGTTCTACATGTCTAAACTTCACGGCAACAACTAAAATATAGATAATGGGGACTGGATTAAATTTTTCCTCAAAAGATTAATTTCTCTTATATTGGAAAAGTTCAAAAAATAAAAATTGAAAATATTATTAAATATTATGCTATTATGAAAGGTTATGGAAGGAAAATTTCAAAATATTATCTTTCAAACAGGGAATATGCTTAACGAAAATTTATTAAAATTATCTTATTAAAACAACCTCGAAAGATTATCTATTTATTTATTTTAAAATTATGAAAACTAGATTTTAATATTAGATTAACAACAGCTAACTGAGTCGGAATAGATTAGAAGAAATTTGCAGTTAAATATTTGTCTTCACAAACTGCAACAGAAAAATGCAAATAAATGAATAACTGGGCTTCGAAGATGTTTTGTATTGGTTATAAAATAATTAAATTCGTTGATACTATTTTCCATGTTTTAAAAAAAAAAAAGGAAAGAAGAAATAAGAGATTATTTAAAGTACCTAGCATGTATCTTTTAATGCATGTTGGTATTAATTTGATAGTAATAAACATATCTTTGCTTTAATTATAAAAATAAAATTAGAGTTCGATTTGAAAAACCATATTCTTTAATTTTGCAAATGGGTACAATTTAAGTTTGCTGTTTTATGCTGCTTCAAAA